>CM068589.1:26362835-26409591 GCA_035048485.1 Pteria penguin | reverse complement strand
TATGATTGATAACACTGAAGACAGGTGATAACTAGCACCGCGGATTATGATTGATAACACTTTGAAGACAGGTGTATAACACCTATTATGATTGATAACACTGAAGACAGGTGATAACACCGATTATGATTGATAACACTGAAGACATGTGATAACACCAATTATGATTGAAAAGCAGCCTGATGGCAGTTGATAACATCCGATTAATGTATGATCAACACATGAAGAGCAAGTGATAATCACGGCGATTAGTATGATTGGATAACTACCGACATATGATTGATCAACACTGAAGACAAAGTGATAACCACCGAATTCATGATTGATAAACACAGGAAGAAGCAAGTGATAACTACCGATTATGATTGATACAACCGCGATTATCGACAGTTGATAACCAGCCGATTATGAAATTGATGATACACTGAAGACAAGTGATAAACCCCGATTGATAAAATTGATAACACTGAAGACCAGGTGATAAGCTTGCGATTATGATTGATAAACGAACTGAAGACCGAGGTGAATAACAAGCCGATTATGATTGATAACACTGAAGAGCATGGTGATAACACGCGATTATGATTGATAACACGGCGATTATGATTGATATGAAGACAGGTGATGCCTGATTGATAACACTCAAATCTATGATTGATAACACCGATTATGATCATGATGCAATATATATTAACACAGTAAATCTATGGCAAATGAGGTTTAATAAGCACGTTTATGATCAAGTCATGACTCGATTCTTGCTTAAAAATACTACTCATGAAAACGGACTTGACCTAGGACTCCGAAAATCCACCGGTTTTATACCAAAGACAATCGATCAGGCAAAAGATGTGACACGAAACGGCCCACAAAGGTGTTAACATGTAGAAGACAGTCAAAATATTGTACAGAACATTAGCAGTGTCATCAAGGTAGAATAAATAACGCCCGTCTACTAAGGCTAGTGTTCAAGGACAGACGTGTCTCAGCACCTTTAGGGCCCAAAAGCGTATCTGACCTGGCGACCTCAGAGAATGTCGATGTTTTCACATTTAATTATACAGTAAACTGATGCAGCTGCTATGCTCGACCAGGTAATTTATTTTTCATTTATCTTTAAATTAAAAAATATATATATGAAACCGCTTTGCACTCGTGCAACCTAGATCCGCCAATGACAAAATTATTTTATAGGAAATAATCTGCACCACGATATAGTACTGCAAACTTCATGTCTTTTATTTTTAAATCTAGTGTTCTGGTCCCCCCCCTGTCCCCCAATTCTTGGTCTCCCCCCCCCCCCGGCACACCCCCCCACGCACCCCAGCCCCCCCGCCCGCACCACGCCCCCGGTGTCCCCCCCCCCCACCCCCGCCCCCCCCCCCCCACCCCCCCTTTGACGTCATTGTCGGACAAACTTTTGATCGACATTGTTGAATAATGAATAGTTTAGGTATATTTGTACGGTAGAAGATTTAGACCTTGGGTCGAGGTCATAATAAGATTTTTGGTAAAAGCGGTATTGAAGAAAGTTTTCATAGCTATTGGGCGGGGGGGTGGGGTGGGGGGGGGTGGGGGGGTGGGGGCGGGGGGGGGGGGGGGGGCGGGGGGGGTGGGGGGGGGGGGGGGGGGGGGGGGGGAGGGGGGGGGGGGGGGGGGGGGGGGGGGGGGGGGTGGTATTATAGGGGGGGGGGGTTGGAGAGGGGGAAGGGGTGTTATTGGGGATGGATGAGTGGGGTTTGGGGTTAAAGGGGGGTGGGGTTGTTGGGGGGGGGGTTAAGGTGGATGGTATTGGGGTTAGATGGGGGGGGTTTGTGATTAAAGGGTGAATGGGGTTAGAGTCAGTCCGGTAATAACAATGTTAAGCCAGGAGTTAAAAGGTGCAACTCCGAGGAATGTGGAAGGCCAACCCAGGGATTAGGTCATATCCATCGACAAATGATAAACAAATTTCAATGCACAGCTTTGCCATGTGTGTCTTCATCCTACTTGTTGTACATCAAATTTCTTACATCCACATCGCGCAGCAGTACAAATTCAGCCATTAAAAATCTTGATGAAAATCCAATCATTGGGCGCAAAATTGTTTGTCTTCAGAATTACATGAAAAATCCATCAGATCTGTTCTCGTCTAAAATACCCCACGCTTTCCGTGAAACTGAAAAATTATGCTGCCGGCCAAGTTTATAAATATCTCCTACATTAACCCTAATTTGCTTTAATTCATTACGGAAAATATAAAACATTTTGTTATGAAGTTTATTTCATTGCTATCTTTCAAATAAGTCGAATAGCAAATTCAACGATGAGCGAGAATTTCTGTTTTGTTTGCTACAGTGCATAAAACGACTAGCTAGACATGCAATGACATTTAAGATAATTAGACGTCTTGCGTTTCTCCTCATTAATGTATTATAGTTCCATTTTTGAAATCGTAAATGAACTTTCGTGAAAATATGTCATACAACAAATCCTGCAATGTAAAACCAGATAAAATCAAACGCTTCCGAAACAAAATTTCTGTCTCTTTATCTAAATTTATTACGACTGCTGTATGTGGCGTTTTTAATGTTGTGTGCAAGTATTACATGAGTGCGTCAAGTGACGACATTATTTATCGTCAAAAATAATAGCATTTAAAACAAATAGCAAGTGGGTGTATCTATGTGGTGATTTCCGAAAATGGAAGGCCCAAATGTTTATTAGCCAAAGTACTAGTCATTTTTGGTGCCAAATCTGGATTTTTACTTGTAATTATGTGGCGAAAAGGGGGGTGGGGAGGGCCTCTTCTAAATCTCTAGATCCAATTCACCACTGATTTGTATATGAGCAGTAAAAGATCATATTCATTTATTCCTGTCTAATAATTATTTTTCTGTTGTTACATGTTTTGATATCAGGTTGATACAGCAGCATATGTAACTGTGTTAATAGAGTCAACACTCCAGGGTTCCCGGTGCTCCATACAACTTGAGAAAAATATCTTATGTCATAAATTGCAAAGTCATCTCAGTTCAAAGAACTGAGAAATGAATTTTATTGAGTTTTATAAATAATGTGGACTATACAGTATTCTTGCTTCAGTTTAATGGTCGGCCCCTGACCCCCCCTCAGGCAGTTAGAAGAACCAGAGAAAGGATCAATTGTCCAGGGTGCTGCAAAATCAATGTATTCTCTGCAGAGTTAGTATTGATTGATTGATTGATTATCTGCCTTTAACGATCAATCCACGATTATTTCACGTATGTGGTGACAGGCATTTGCCTGATGGGCATTGCAATAGACAATTTATACGCCTATCCAACGGACAGTACCGACGAAGACAGTGATGTGTCTTTTTTACGTGTCACGGCCTACCGTGACAACGCAGGGATATCGATTTTTTACCGTGCACATTCCGACGAACCGGCAGGCTTTTGATTGATTGATTGAATTGATTGATTCGATTGGTTGGTTGGATTGGTTGGTTGGTATAGGTTGTTTGTTGGGTTGGTTGATTGGTTGGTTGGTTGGTTGGGATTGGTTGGTTGATTGATTGATTGGATAGATTGATAGATTTGATCTGATTGAAAAAAAAATAATTGGAATTGATTGGCTTTTTTATTAACGACAGCTACAATACGAGTTTATTTCGAGCTTCGACGCATATGGTTACGGGCATCGCGGCCTAATGCATTGTGTCTATAGACAGCTCTACCCTGAAGGCATGTGAGAGAGATTTTCCGCGTGGCACGCCTACCAGTGACACCGTCTGAACCTCAGGTTTCCATTCGTCTTCATTCTGAACTAAAACAACACCGGTATGCGCGTACGGCGTCGGGCTGGGAGTCGAAATGCCTGCGGGACATTGTTGGACAGAATAGGCTTAAGCACCTCTAGAGTTAGAAAACACATAAAATTGGAAATCAGTTAACAGGTATAGGTATAGCATAGTATATATATATATAACTATATATATATATATATAGTTATATATAAATCACTATATATATACTATGGTTTCATTACAACAACAGCAGCCTACTTTTCATTACATGTTCGCTGTCTATCGATGGCTATTGGCTATATATATAAATTATCTATCTATTATTATTATTATTATTATTAATTATATCATTATTATTGCAGTTGTTGTTGTTGTATGTTGTTGTTGTTGTTATTATTCATTATTATATTAACACTATAACACCCATGATTATGAGTTTATCATTAATAGCATTATCTTATTGTGGTTGTTGTGGTTATACACAACTCGATAGACCAAAAAGAGGAGACAGAGAAAATCGTCATGCAGACAGTCATGAAAGGCAAAAACGATGCAATGAGAGAACCGTTATAGAAATTCGAAGAGCCAAAGAAAGAGGGACTTGAGAATCGCCATGGCATAGTCGATAGAAAAAACGATGCAAGACAGAAAAGTTATAATAGGAGATTCGAAGACCCAACAAAAAAGTAGGGAGGCACGAGAATCGCCATGCAGAGCTCGGCAAGGCAAAAAACGATGGCAGACAGAAAAGTTATAGAGATATCGAGAGACGCAAAAAGAAGGGACTAAGATAGAATCGCCATGGCAAGAGCTCGAAGGCAAAGACGTTGCGGAAGACAGAAAAGTTATAGAGATTCGGAAGGTACGGCAAAAAGTGGCAGAGAGAAACGTGCATACTCACATCTCGGGGAACACGCCAAAAAGCAGACAGAGTCACATCTGCTTTATCAAAATTCTATTGACCTTGTATATGTGTAACATTGAATAAACGTATCAAAGAAGTAAACATATAGTGGCCAAGGGAATGTCTCGCTCTTAAGACAATGGCGCATTTGTTTTTATGTCTGTGTCATATTAGCTCAAGGCTCACTATTATAAAATAGTATCTAGTACATACAACGGTTCAATGGATTAAATGGGAAAAAAATGAATAAAAATAAAACATTAAATGGGACATGGGCCACAACATTCACCGTAGCTATTTTAATTTCATAAAGAGAAACGACCCATTTACTTTATATGAAAATGACTGTAACTTTGTTCACATATAAAGGTGTTTGATGTAACTAAATTGTCTGATTTCAAAAGCCGATGACGTAATATCATACATTGCTGAAAGTTCAATTTTTGTACACATATCAGTCTTTGATTTAAAAAAAAACTTTAAAATAGGAAAGGATGATGGACCTTAACACACATTTGTTGCCTTTTATGGAATTCCAAAAATACTTATTTATTTACTTACTTACTATTGCCATAAATGATCAGAGACTGACGCGTACGAATAATAAGTAGGCAGAAGCAAATGATTTCATCGTCAGAAAGAAGCTGAATAGTATATGGTATTTGGGAAAGTGACAAACAGTTGCTAATAGTACATATTTACAGACATCAATATTTATTAGTTTTCGCACTATTTTATTTGCTCAAATGTTATATATTCTGAGTCAATCGCATCTCTTCAATTCATATCTACTGACAGTTTTTTTTTTCGGGCAATTTGTTAGTTCGATTTTCCTCATAGCAGAACAAATACTAGACTTTACAACGTTGATTTTACCATCTGGAGCTTCTAATGAACCAATGATGATGAGGAATATATTATGAAAAATAATTACGCAAGGACGATGCATAACCGCTTGACACATCCGACTAATCGCTGTAGCAGTTTGATTTCAATGGAGACAGAATGAAAGTACTATTCCGTCTTATAGGGCACTGGCTGAAACTTTTCTTTGTTTAACAGTATATAGGAAGCCATCTGACTTCAATAGCCACGGATGCATGACCTTGCTCACAGAACAAAAAAAAAAATGAGTAAAATAATACACAAAATACTCGTGCTACTAGCAATATTTTATCGGCCGCCTTTGGCCAAGTTTCCTAGTGGAGACAAATACCATATCTCCACCCCCCCCCCACAATGAAGGTAAATTTGATGAGAAATCATTTTTCTGCCATATTTCATGGTTAAATCCTAGCAAAATCACAGTAAAATTTGGCTCCTTTTTTTCGCATTACAATTGAAAACAATAACATCTGAATGTGCCTTATGTTCTGGTTCACAACTAGTTTGGGAACAATCCATCTAGCCAACACATTCGAAGTCTACTGATAAGGATTATTTTTCTCTTTAGGGTGGGTTTGCTGACAAAATATCGCGTGCATAAAATTCGTGTGAAATAACATTCTAAGGGGGGGGGGATTGCTTTGGGGTTACTATGCCCTGTGAGTCTCGGGGGTGCGTCCACACTTAGCATTTCTGTTACTGTGTAATATTTGGGGGGGGGGGGGGGGGGGGGGGGGGAGTCTTCTAGGTGGAGTGGGGTTGTGGGGGGGGGGGGGGGGGGGGGGGGTGGGGGGGGGGTGGGGGGGTTGGGGGGGTGGGGGGGTTGATTGTTTATGGATTTTGGGTGATGGGAGGAGGATGTGTGCAGATAGAAGTCCTTTTTGATTAGATTGTGATTAAGTAAGGGTGGAACAAAGGATTGGCTGGGGGTGAGGGGTCGGTGCATACCTAGCAAAGCTTCATGGGTTATAATCCTTGTAAAACAAGAACAAAATAGACCTCCTTTTCTTATCTTAGAGAAATGGCAACATTCATTCACCCAATTTATTTGTTTCATTGCTGATGTATTTGGAATCGTCCAGTCATAATAACCTCATTTAAGGGCTCATATATGGGCCATAATTGATTTCATTTAACTACAGATATTGATTTTTAATGTTGTTCGAATTTGTATCTAGTAAATTAACCCATATTATGCAGTAAGTAACGATACGCAATATGAACATTTTTTAAACACCTTGAACCAATATATTTAACAGATTTTTATTATTGCATTTAAGACAAATCTTCGATGAAATTTTCAGGATGTGTTGAAAGGAGTCATTGGTCTGATTTTTTATATCATCACTCATCTATTAGCAACCCTATAAACATATTACCCTATACCGTGTATTCGGGTCTTTGTCAGTTAATACCCAGAGTTACGTCCCAATTGGGACGAGGTATCGTGACGTAAAAGAATTATGAACGTCATTTAAATGCTAATGAAACTGATCTAAACCACAGGGAAATCAATAGTCCACCATAACAGTTTTTCATACGGAAATCTGATGACGTCATAATTGTTTTACGTCAATTACCAGTCCGCAAATTGGGAAGTAACCTCTCTTGTTTAACGAAAAGAACTCAATAAGTGTGAAATAATGTACAAAAACTACTCGCGCAGCTCGAATAATAAATTCATCGTGAACTGTTTACTGGAGTAAAAAAATATGATTATACAATGCTCCTTCACACGTTGATAATGTAAAAAAGACCATATATATTAATATATATAATATAACATATATATATATACTTATTCTAAAGAGCCTGCATTTAGGGATCAAACAATTTGTACTGTTTCTCATGGCATACTCTCGTTCATTATATATCCGAAGTATTTAAGAGTTATGGCACCCTTCTTCAGATTTTAGGCACACTTGTTAAACGTTAATAAAAGTTGCATTAGCTGTCAAAATATAGGTTATATACACAATGAATGTTACTTGTTTCAGAGAGTCCAGGGTTAAAATGTTACAGCTGTACTAGGCTTTCCGTTTTAACACGGAAAATGACAGCTAGTGCAACTTTAAAACAGGGAAGATATATCTGAACTATTGTAATAGTCTGTCACAGCATGATTAAATATAATTTAATTACGAAATATTCTGTAGTTAAATGTAAAAAAATATCCATCACCTTACCCTTTCGGCTCGAAGCAGAGGTGTCGCTGGACGACGTGGCCTCTAGGCCCTTTTTGCAACACCGTGTGTTACGGTGTGGTATGTGCACGTTCATCTGTACGTATGACATGGGCTTTATTTCTAGATCTAAATTATACTATTAGAGTGATCAAGCTAAGCTAGTACATGACGATATTTCTGTATAATTTGTTTAAGTTTTAGCATCGTTTATCTATACAACCTTTAAACTGACATAACGATTGCTACGGAGACTGTACAGGTAGATTTCATTGACTCACCGCAAGAAATTTACGTAAGAATCAGAACTTCCGGTTTGACATGGCAGAAATTTCCGCGGAATTATGGGATTTCAACGCTACAAACCGGTAACATATGTCCAGCACAAGTATGTGCTCGGGGTCAATCCAAAATATGAAGTATGTTTGTGCTCTGGCTATTTCTTTCTGTTTTTTTTTTCATTTTTTTAACTTAATGTTTCGGTTGGGTCCGTTGCAAAATTAATCATTTCTATGCAATCCATCACTGTAAAATTAGAAATTAGTTAGGTACGTAGAACAATTAATTTAAGCAAATTTTAATTAATATTCTACTGAAAACTCTTTATCGATTTATTTTTCAATTTCAGTTGATTCTATTATGGGATATAGCCAAGGGAAGCAGTACGGCCATTGCCCAATTTTGTTTTTATGTTTGGGTGCTGCACTTCTTCGCCTTTGGAATAGTTGGACTATCTAGGGCTGGTAACGGTCCTAGAGGGTTCGTGTATATATTGGATTTTATGAAAACTAACCTGAACTATTCCACTAGCTTGAGCATGGCGATTTGGCTTGATACAATTGTTCATTTATAAAACGCCAATCTGATTTCCTATTGCAAGAAGGGCAGCAATTGCGCACACACAGAGATTTTTTGAGTCATTTTATTTTTCACGTATTATCGCAAATACAGACGCTAATGTATACTATTTTGTTTTACATGAAGGTGAAAACCCTTTGCTTAAGTAATCCTTACTTAAAATCATCTTTTGATTAAAAAACATTTTTTCACACAGGATTGAAAGCATCATCCAATTATTTTGGACAAAGTTTTATAGGAAATTTGAATAGGAAATATTGTTCTTATCTGCCAAAAGCAGTACAATCCGCGCATGATACTGATAGTTGATACCAGAATTACTTTTGACATAGGTCTAGTTGAAACAGCATAATGTCTGACTTTGCAACTTCATATATTCTTAGCAACAAACAGTGGTCCTTAGAGAGATTCCGAATGAACTTTGCTTTCCTCTCTCTGTAAAGACAATTTGTGTTTATATATCACCGTCTTGATTTTTAAATAGCTGCAAGGTACAACGTTACGAGACAGAAAAAAGAGTAGCTAGTTCAGTATGAATTGGGGATGCTCAGGCTCATGGATTCAGATTCCTGCCTATAAGGGTGTACACGATAGTCATTTTTTTTCAAAGGGAGAGAGTAAAACCGTGCGTCACTGCCTGTATCAGCAGTAGTGCTATGGGCAAAGTAAAAGTTCCCTTCCACTGCTTCGGAGTGGTTCTGTTGGGCACAAGAGTACCAAAGTTTCTATGGGGCAAATGCATCAAGTCACGATGGCAGTTGATGGTGCGCAACCATATACGTGATATTGAACGTACAAAGCAATAATCAATCCAATCAATTCATAGATACAAATACATTCAGGAGAGTTCAGATACTATATATATATATATATATACTATAGATATATAAATATCAGATAGACGATATATTGATGACAGAAACCGCTCAATATGTGAGCCGAATTGAAGAAACCTAGTTTTTTATTCAGACTATGGCTTTGTATATATTTTCTATCTTTCTTTTCGTGTCTTTATATTTTGTGTGAGTGTGTGTGTGTCCTGAAGAAGAAGCAAAAGATTGCGTTCAGAAATTTGGCAATTTTTAAATTGTTTTAGTATCGTTAACGCTTACCCTGTTTGCCTATTTATATTGACCGATACCCTATTTTCTCGACAGATTTGCTTAAACGCTTCGCTTTATTGAGGTTGATCCGATACTTATGAATATTGAATGTTATTCCACAATTTCCTTTTTTTGTGGCTTTTATATATAATCATATTATACTATATATATATATTATTACTAGTATTTAATAGTATATACTATAAGTAGTATATTATATATAATATATATCTAGTAGTTACTATAATATAATATAGTATATGATATTATATATATAAGAGTATATATATATATAATTAATAATATAAAAACATGATATGTGATTTAACGACATTTTTCTGTCTGTTTATAGAGTAAGCATATAATCAGAGTTTTAGTATAGCATATCTTATTTCAAGAACATATAGCTTTACATTTTGCCAGGCACAATAATAACAATAATAATAATAATAATAATATATTAATAAGAATAATAAATATAACATAATAATAATAATAAATGATAAAAATAAGATAATATACATGGTATAGAACTTACTAACTTACTTAGCGACTACTTCTACCTACTAATAATAATATATAATAATAATAATATATAATTAATAGTATCATCAATAATTCAATACTTAATAATCAATAATAAATAATAATAATTAATAATAATAATAATGAAATAATTGAATAACGAACTCGGAAATAATCAATCAATTAATAGATAGCAGATCATAATCACTGAGTTCAGGTATATAGATATGCATTTAGATGGGACGTGAATTCTTCTGTATGCTTCGCTACATTTTGTAATGAAGATCCACGTGAGTAATCTGGTTAATTTTCGTTTGCAAACGACGATAAATTACAATGTAAACTTACAAGTATGCTTCTTAGAAAAAGAGGTAGTGGTTACTGCAGCTAAACACTTTCAGGAATATACAATACTGGCAAAGTCAATTTCGTCAATGTTTGTCGCCTTAAAAACATACGGCGGATACAGAAAGATTGTACTCAAATTTTGAATGTATTTTCATCAACACCAAGCCCTACCCCCCCCTCCCATTTCCCTGCATCGCAATTCGCTCTTTTTTCACCCCTTCACAACCCAAACACATGTCACATGACCGCGCCACATCCAGTTCAAGACTATGCAGAGCTTTTTTTCTCTTTCTTTCCCTGATATTTGTGAAGGTGAATAAATCCCTGTTTCATGGCTCAAAGATCTTCATAAACTTGTCATCTTTAAAACAATTTCTAAGATGAGCAGACCGCTGTTCTTTTGGTTAATGTTTTGAAGTTATTCACCTTGGCATATTGAGAAACCGTCCGCCGCAGGTAGAGGTATGAATTATATATATTTGAAAAGGCCTATCAAATAAATGGTGATCCTGCTTCACGCGACATGGCTTGTATCTAGTCGGCGTGATGTAAAATGAGTTTTTTTTTTATTATATTTCTTATTTTAGAAGGGGGGGGGGGGGTGGTTTGTCTTTGTATTGTCAAAATTGAAATTTTTCTTTTGATACTATGAACTAAAAGTTATGCAGAGAATATTCAGATAAAAGTTATTGGTATGAAATAAAAATGGCCAGGCTTTAAAGTCCTTGTTAATCACTCTTGACAAAGGTCGCTGCTTGCCATTTCTCTTTCTGTCCGGGATCAGTTTTTCTGATGAATAAGTCAGTAAAACTGGCTGAGGGCTGCAGTTAGTGTCACGTAAGGCGCTGAGCTGAGAAAAAAAAAACATCAAACCTATCGGTTGGGTTCAAACATCAGTATAAAATTTCTATCAGCAGCCCTCGGAATGCCCTTCCACCACGGCATAATAAATGAAATAAAGCAGGTGACGTAATAACAATCAATCTAAGCTAATTATTGTAGAATAATATTCCAACCGGATTTATTTTTTTGTTTTTTTTTTGATTTTTGTTTTCCTTATTTCAATTTTAAGTCTATGCTTTCAATCAGTACAACAAACATTCCTACCGCCTGGGTCTTAATCTCGTCTGGAAATATTGAACATCTGGGTGGTAGGAATATAATCGACAAATAATCCTAGTATACAACCACCAGTCACCGCAGCTATTTTGATCTTCGATGAGGACAAATGGAAGCATATAGATAACGACGCTACATGGCATTGGCCATGATACATTGTTTATTATTGTAATATCCATCTGATTTCGCAAAGCATGCGACAACAATTCTCACCTAGTACGCAGACAATGAGTAAAATCATCCATCCAGAATGCTGATGTCTTGGGTTCTAACTTTCTGGTGTAGTCTGGAAATTATTGCAACATATGGGGAGAGGGAGGGTGGTAGATTAGCGCGATCACGAGACAAATAATCCTATGATTTCACGCTCACATCGTAGGTATGGTTATTTTGATTTCAATGAAGACGTACAATTGAACTATTCCCTCCTAGACAATGGCATTGGCTAGAAACTTTCCTTCTTTTTTAAGCAAAGTCAATCTGATTTTCAAGTGTCAAGGACACAATCACAAATAGATAATGAGTAAGTTCAATTTAGACCAAACAATTATACCTGCAGGCGATTTTCATATATCTTTATACCCGCTTTCAAGGAATATATTTTTGCATGGCATGGCAATTTCGATTGGGGAGAGGGGACGAACTGACTACAGGGCCTTGGCATCCGGGGCGGACGGCGGCTCCAGGGGGGGGCCGGATCCAGAGGGAGGGTAGCGGACCCCATAACGTCCTTTTATGATCGGAAATTTTATTCCTATCCCATAACTCCCTTCTTATTATTTAATATATCATTAATAAACATTCTATATAATTATACTAATTATAATATATAACAATACACTATAGTGTATATAATATCATATATTATAAGATATCATACAGTATTATAATTTATATATATATTAATATATACTATATGATATTATGATATATATATATAACTATATGCATATACTATTTATATATATATTATGCATTACATACTAACATAATACAATATATAATAGTACTCTATTTCGTAGGTGAATAACTCATATTCATCTAACTAATCAACACCATCTCTGCCTCAATCAACTTAAAATAACATTTTTGATCATTTTTCAACAAAGATGAAACCATCTCCTTAATCTTTTTGGAAAGTTTTTGATACGGGATAACTGCTGATGAAGGCACAATCCGCATTGTACTTCAGATAGCGATAATATTTATACAAAAGGTCTTATAAATACGCATAATTGGGTCTGACTGTTCAACTTATCATTATATTTTCTAGAACAACAGTATAGGTCTTTCAGTAGAGATTATGAATGAAACTATTTAGCTTTGCTCTGTAGCAAGACATTTTGGTTGCATTGCTTCTACTATTCCCTCTGATTTTTAATACCAAGGACAAAGTAACTTCACGGACAAGACAGAAAAAACAGGTGTTTATGTGTAGCTATCTAGCGCTAGTGTAGTGCATCAGGGTTGCTCTGACATCCTGACGGGACTATAGGATAGGCCCGGGGGGCCAGGTGTCGATTCCTTGCGCATAGAGTGGCAGGAGTGCATCCGGTTGTCCTCTTTTTCGGATGAGACAGGGAAAAAAACCTGAAGACCCGCCCAGTTGTCAGCAGCTAGACCATGGTGCACACTAAGTTCACGACATCACTGCCGTCAAAGGTGGTGGTATTTTGCCAAAAAGATGTACATTTCCGATAGCAATGACAACCCAGGCAGATGCTGCTGTCATGCCATCATATGTGATATTCGTGAGGTTTAAAAATACATAATAATCCAATCATATCTATCAATTAATAAATACAAAATCACTTCACTAGTTCGAGTATTAGAGCATTAGACTATGGATTTAATTGATCATTTTTCTGTTGTGCTTCCAGGAGCGTATATGGAGATCACATTGCATAGTGTTTTAATTTTTCTGTTTCAAACTACGATAAATACAGGGATGTAAATGTACTAAATTGCTTCTTAAGAAGGGTTATGGTTAATGTATGGTATACCATGCAACTTCATCCACCGCTCTTCAGGAATATATAGTAGTTGGGCACAATTTCTGTCAATTGTTATGTCCCTAACCATTGGTGGGCGGATCCAAGAAAGACTGCCACAATTTTGAGAATGGATATTTTCATCAACTACCCAGCCCTCCCCACACCCACACACCTTATCGATCGTTCGCCCCCAATTCGCTCTTTTGTCACCTTCAGCACCTCTACACAACAACACCGCCTATACACATGGGCACAAACGTCCCACACCCTTCAAAGCATGCAGGCTTTTTTGCTCTATCCTCTGGAATTTAGGTGAAGAGTGAAAATCCATAGCTGTTTCTTGGCAAAGATCTTCATAAAACTTGTCATTCTTTAACAATTTTAAAGATAGCAACGACGGGCCTTTCCGATTTGTTTAATGTCTTTGAATATCTCCTTTTGCATAATTGAGACGAACCCGCAGGTTTAGCGAGGTTAGAATTTATATACATTTGAAAAAGGCCTATCAATAAATGGTTATCAGCTTCAACCGCATGCTTTGTATGCTAGTAGGGCGTGATTGTAAAAGAGGCTTTTTTATATTTATTTTGCTAATTTCAGGGGGAGGCGATCTTTTGTATTGTCAAAATTGAAATCATTTCCCCTTGATACTATGAACATAACACTTATGGCACATGCATATTCAAATAACAGTTATTGGTATGTAAATAAAAAATTAGCCTGCTTAATTTTGTTAATTCTTTGACAACAGTGCTGGGCCTTTTCTGTTGTCCCTTTTTTCTGATAGGTAACAGTAAAACTGCGAGGCACCTTGTGGTCAGCGGAGTAGGCCTGGGCAGAAAAAAACATCCTTCGGTTGGGACTCCGATCATTATATGAGAAATTTCTATTCTAGGGTGCTGGATGCCTTCACTACGCATATTAAATGAAATAAAAGTAGGTGACAGTAATAACAATCAATATCCTAAGCTGTAATTATATGTGAATAATATTACATACGAGATTTATTTTTTTGTTTTATGATCTTTTTTCCCCTTTTTTAGCTCTATTGCTTTCAATAGTTACAAAAAACATTCCTACGCCTTGAAAGGTCATAACATCGTCTGGCAATATTGAAGCATCTGGGTGAGGTAGGGAATAATCGACATAATAATGCCCTAGACCACAACACTCACCCACTACGTCAAGGCTATTTCTGATTTCATGAGGACATAATGACACTATACCACGCTACATGGCATTGGCTGATAGGCATTTGTTTACTTTGTGTCAAAATCCATCTGATTTTATCCCAATGCCATGACACAATTACAGACGCAAAAATGAATGTAATGAAATAAATAATCAAGAATAGCTATGGTCTGAAGGTCTAACTTTTCTCGTCTGGAATATTGAACACTATATGGGGTAGGCGTGGGTGGGGGGTAGGTATTACGACAAAGTAGATCGCTAGATTTCACGGCCGCACCAGTAGGTATTCTTGATTTCATGAAGGGACAAATGAAACTATTCTCCTCCTCAAGCATGGCATTAGGCTGATAACTTCTTTCTTTTTTAACAAAGTGACATCTGATTTTCAAATTGATCAAGGACTACAATCATCAAAATATGGATATATGAGTAAAGTACCGTATGAGCAACTATCTAACTGCGATTTCATATATCTTTATACCTTTCAGGAATATATTTTGCAGGCAACAAATTTCGAATCGACAGCTGCAGCAGGGCCTGTCATCGGCGAATCCAGAGGGGTAGCGACCCCATACTCCTTTTATGATCGGAAAATTTTTATCCCAACTCCCTTATATATATAATATATATATATATATATATATATATATATATATATATATATATATTATATATATATATATATATATATATATATATATATATATATAATTGTACTATTGAAGGTGAAAACTCTTTTCTTAATCAAACCCTGCCTAAAATCATTTTTGATCATTTTTCAAAGATGAAACCTCTCCTTATTTTTGGAAAGTTTTGATACGGTAACTGCTGAAGGACAATCCGCATGTACTGATAGCGATATATTTAACAAGGTCTATAAATAGCATAATAAATATAGAACATATAATGTCTGACTTTCAACTTCATATATTCTAGAACAACGTGGTCTTAGAGAGATTTGAATGAACTTTGCTTCTCTGTAAAGACATTTGGTGTTTACTATTCCCTCTGATTTTTAATACCAAGGACAAAGTAACAGACAGAAAAAAGTGTAGCCTAGTGCATCGGGTGCTGGACTCCTGACGGGAGCCCCGGGTTCGATTCCTGCCATGGGTGCACCGGTGTCCTCTTTTTCGGATGAGACAGGAAAAACCGAGACCCCGTGTCGCAGTAGACATGGCACATAAGTTCACTCACTGCGTCAGGTGGGTATTTTGCAAAGATGTACATTTCCATGCAATGAACCAGGCAGATGCTGTCACCATATATGTGATATTGTGAGGTAAAATAATAATAATCAATCTATCTATCAATTAATAAATACAAATCATTCACTAGTTCAGATATAGATATGATTTATGATATTTTTCTGTGTGCTTCCAGAGTAATGGAGATCACATGATAGTGTTAATTTTCGTTTCAAACGACGATAAATACAATGTAAATGTACAATGCTTCTTAGAAAAGGGTATGGTTACTGCACCACTTTCAGGAATATATATATGGCACAATTTCGTCAATGGTTGTCTCCAACATTGGCGCTTCAAGAAAGGTTCCTCCATTTTGATTGGGTATTCGTCTAATCCCCCCCCCCCTTTCCCCCTTTTTTCCCTCACACTCAAACACATGCACAAACGCCCACACCTTCAAAGCATACAGACTTTTTTCTCTATCTCTGAATTGTGAAGGTGAAAATCCCTGTTTCTTGGCAAAGATCTTCATAAATTTGTCATCTTTAACAATTTTAAAGATGCACCCTTTCATTTGTTTAATGTTTTGAATATCTCTTTGCAGAATTGAGAAACCCGCAGGTAGAGGTAGAATTATATGATTTGAAATGGCCTATCAATAAATGGTATCAGCTTCACCGCATGCTTGTATCTAGTAGGCGTGATGTAAAAGAGTTTTTTATTTATTTGCTATTTCAGGGGGAGGGATCTTTGTATTGTCAAAATTGAAATCTTTCCCTTGATACTATGAACTAACACTTATGCACAGCATATTTAAATAACAGTTATTGGTATGAAATAAAAAATGTCTGCTTAATTTGTTAATCTTTGACAAAGTGCTGCCTTTTCTTTGTCCCGTTTTTCTGATGTAACAGTAAAACCGAGGCCTTGTGTCACGGTAGGCCTGGCAGAAAAAAACATCCCTTCGGTTGGGTCCATCAATATAAATTTCTATCAGGCGGATGCCTTCACACCATATAAATGAAATAAAGTAGGTGACGTAATACAATCAATCTAAGCTAATTATTGTGAATAATATTCAACGGATTTATTTTTTTGTTTTTTTATTTTTTTTTTTCCTTTTTCAATTTTAGTCTATGCTTTCAATAGTACAAAAACATTCCTACGCCTGGGTCTAACTCGTCTGGAATATTGAACATCTGGGGGTAGGATAACGACAAATAATCCTAGACACAACACTCACCGCAGCTATTTTGATTTCATGAGGACAAATGAACTATACACGCTACATGGCATTGGCTGATACATTGTTTATTTGTAAATCCATCTGATTTCCAATGCCATGACACAATTACAGACCAAAAATGAGTAAATAATAATCAAAATGCTATGTCTGGGTCTAACTTTCCGTCTGGAATATTGAACATATGGGGTTGGGAGGGTGGGGTAGGATCACGACAAATAATCCTAGATTTCACGCCCACCGTAGGTATTTTGATTTCATGAAGACAAATGAACTATTCCCTCTACATGGCATTGGCTGAAACTCTTCTTTTTAACAAAGTCATCTGATTTTCAATGTCAAGGACACAATCACAAATAGATAATGAGTAAGTCTAGACAACAATTAACTGCGATTTCATATATCTTTATACCCTTTCAGGAATATATTTTGCAGCACAATTTCGATCGACGCTCAGCCTGCATCGGCGGATCCAGAGGGGTAGCGACCCCATACTCCTTTTATGATCGGAAATTTTTATCCCAACTCCCTTATATATATATATATATATATATATATATATATATATATATATATATATATATATATATATATATATATATATATATGTATATTTATTTATATTACAGTATTGAAAACCCTTTTCTTAATTTCTTAATAAAACCCTACCTAAAATCATTTTTGATCATTTCTCAAAGATCTCATTATTTTAAGAAAGTTTTCGTACTGTAAATGCTGAAGGACAATTCGCAGGTACAAATAGTGATATATTTAACAAGGTCTATAAATAGCATAATGTTTGACTTCACATTCATATTTTCTAGAAAAGACCAACGTGGTCATAGAGACATTCGATTGACATTTGCTTCTCTGTAAAGACATTTGGTGTTTATTATTCCCTCTGATTTTTAATACCAAGGACAAAGTAACAGACAGAAAAAAGTGTAGCCTAGTGTATTATGTGCTCTGCCCCTGACGGGGGGCCTGGGTTCGATTCCACCCTTGGATGCACCGGTAGCATGTCTTTCGGATGAGAGAAAAATCAGCCTGCATCGGTGGATCTAGAGGGGTAGCGATCTCATACTAATTTATGATCGGAAAATTTTTATACCCCCAACAATATACATTGTAGTATTTTTGAAAGTGGAAACACTTTTCGGTATAAAAGGCTATGTCATTTCACTAGTTATAACTATTTTTGAAGATGAAGTCACTCATTTTCAGTCGGACTCCATTGCGTAAGCAATCGTCCAGTTACAGTAATCGCTAATTTGTGCTAGTAATCCAGAATATAGCCCAACAACTGCCAAAGTAAACATACGCTCCTCATAAGCAATCCCTGTAATTGTATTGTAAAGTATTATAAAAACTCTATAAATTCTTTATCCAGGTTTTGAGATGATGAACGATTTTGAATTATAGGTATAAAGATTGCAAATAGAGATTCATGTACATGTATATATGAGGGGTTTCCCTATGTCTATTTCTTCAAACTGTATTATGTTACAGCGTTTTGCACTGCCCGTTGCCTTATCGCTTCACAGAAGGAAAACATATGTACATGTGTTGTGTACTGTGTTGATTAGCATGTCTGACTTTATTCTGACGCCATTTCCAACATGTAACAATGATAAAGATGTAATTTATTCTTCTGTTGTTCAAGGATGGAGATAAATAAACCACGTACCATTTCCGGTTTTCTCTCGGACTTATTCGGTAAATGATATAACATCTAAATTTTTGCAATTTTGGCTACATTTCTTTTTTCAATTCATCTGAATATTTATTCATGCAATCCTTTTCGAATCGTTCTGAATTTCAGTACTAGACCTGTAGAACTTTTCAAGCATATATAGAATATCCTGCTAAACAGAGTAAGTTTAATGAGCATGGATCGTCTCTACAAGTAATGAAATTACACCAAAACAATTAATCTGGTGGAAAAGTCTGACTTCACCTTCATATATTCTAGACAGGACCAACGTGGTCTCAGAGAGATTTGAATGAGATGTGTTTTTCTATAATGACATTTGGTGTTTGCGTATTCCGCCTGATTTCAAATACCAAGGACAAAGTAACAGAGTAACAGAGAAAAATAAGTCATTTGTCTGACAAGGCTCAGTTGTTCGAAACTTTAATCGCTGGTTAAGCTAACAAATGGTTAAATTTTATCTAGCTATATCTTTGAAATGAGAAGACTTTAAGTCATAGTCTGTGTACTGATTTGTAGCATATGAAACAAGCTTTGTAAAGTTATATAGATTTTTATACAGAAATCTTCTAAATTGAATTAATTGTCTCTCAAACTTTAACCACTGGTTAGCTTGACCAGTGGTTAAAGTTTCGAACAACTGGCCCCTGTAGTCAAACCGGTCTAGCTCAGTGGATGGGGTGCTCGGCTCGTGACCGGAAGGTCCCGGTTTGATTTCTGCCAAGGGTGCACCGGTGTCCTGTGTTTCGGATCAGACAGTAAAATCCGAGGCCTCGTATCACAGAAAGCGTGGCACTTAAACGTTCCCTAACTGCATCTGGTGGATACCTTGCAAAGGAATAAATTTCTATGCAATGGACAAAATAGATGCCGTCCCCATATACGTGATATTGTGAGGTAAAACAATAAACAATAATCAATCAATCATTCAATTATTAGATAGAAAAAATTCCAGAGTTTAGATAAATACATGTTATTTGGACTTTCTTTTTTTTTTTTTTTTTTTTTTATTTTTTTTTTTTTTTTTTTTTTTTTTTTTTTTTTTTTTGATGGGGGAGTTTTTGCATGGTCGAAATTGACTTCTTTCCGTGAAGTAATCTAAGGATGACGTAAAACAATCAATATAAGCAATTGCAATTAATATTCTACTAACACGTATTTCTCGATTTTTAGCCGGGCTTAAGGCCGAAGGCATAAGTCAATGTTTTAGCCGCCGAGCACGATTCTCAAAATGAGGCATTCTAATTATAAGTTTTAAAGCCCTCTTTCTCACTCAATGTGTTCTTGCGCTTCAAAACATAATCTCTTATGTAATTTCTAGCATTATAATATTCAGAACGTATTGAATCTTTTTTTTTTTTCGATCTTTGATTATATGTTACATTGCAAATAGAGATATACATGTATATATTCGTGTAGACTGAAGTTACCTGCCCTTGCTTGATAGACAGGTGACCACCTCCATTCTGGAGAGACTTCTTCCACTCCAGTGTTAATTATAGCACAGTGCAAGTAAATGTAATTCGTCTGCAGTAGCATACACAACATTATTATACAGTATTTAATGTAATTTATGAGAGGCGCGTGATGTTTAGCGTCGACAGGGACGTATATATCTAAATTTAGATATATCGTCCCTGGCGTTGAGGATGTAATTAATTGTCAATAATTGTTGATTCTAGGCTAAATGAATAAAACAAAACGAAATCCAGTGACATAAAAATAACCAATAACTTGAACCTCAGTCATTCTCATTATGGTCACTGTCTAGATATTTTGAGATCTAGGCAGGCATGACATGACCAACTGATCTAATATTTGTGTACATGTGTATGTGAGGGGTTTCCCTATGTCGATTTTTCGCCGATTGAAGCATGTTTCTAATTCAAGCGTCATACATAAACATTGGTATAGCGCTGTGTATTGCCCATTGCCTTATCACTTGGCAGAAAGAAAACGGGTACATGTATTGTTCCCTGTGCTGATTAGCATATCTGACATTATTCTCAGATCGACGTCATTTCCAACAAAGTAGTAATCAAGATGTAGTTTATTTTAATGTCGCCGGTTCATGAATGGAGACAAATAAACCAAGTATCATTTCAGGTTTTCTCTCGGATTTGTTCCGGAACATCTAAATTTTTGCAATTTTGACCAAAAAAAAAAAAAAAAAACCAGGAGCTAATTGAATTTTTTCATACTATCAAGATATACTGAATTTCTATGGTAGATCAGTTGACTTTTCAAGGATAAATGGAATATCCTTCTAAACAGAGTAGGTTTAATGCTCTTCAAGGATAAATAGAATATCCTGCTAAACAGAGTAGGTTTAATGCTCTTCAAGGATAAATAGAATATCCTGCTAAACAGAGTAGGTTTAATGGCCATGGATTGTCAATGCAAGTGAAATTGTACTAAAACAATTTATCCAGAGAGTTATAGTCAAAACGGTGCAAGAAAAAAACGGTCCACACCAGAACGGCCCATTTTTTTTTACCACACCGGCCGAACTCTGTAAAATTTTGACAATGGATATCGACTTTGATTTCAATATAGATTTTTCACCTAGTGTTTAAATTATACTTGATACAGATAGTAAGAGGGCAAATAATTTGACTTTAGCATAAAATTATTCCTATTTTTGTGTGGGCCGTTTTATTTTTGGGCTGTTTTGACTATACACCAATCAGGAAGAAAGGTCATAATTCTGCTCTCTATAGCGCTAGGAGATGACAGATATATCTTTTATGTTCAAGAGAATAAAGCGTGACAAAGGCCGTGTAACTTTTAAAACAGTAATGAATATATGGTTTTCATCATGATCAAGGGTAGATACCATGCCTCACGAGATATTTTACCAAAGCTAACCAATGATAAACTTCATTTCACTATTATTTAGGAATTGTTCTTTCTTGATGAAATGTGTAAATTCTTCTTTCCTTGAATTTGTTTTCAACTGTATTTTAACTCCAATATAATCTTTTGCTACTTGACCAATTACTTAAAGCCTGGCTACCAGTACTGTAAGTACTTTGATTTCAATTTCAATCGATTCTATCTATGGGATAAATTCAGGCCCAAGTCTTATGCTTGGGTCTGACCTTTCTGTCTGGAACATTTGAGGGGTAAGAGCACGACAAATAACAGTAGAGGTCACACTCACTGTAGCTACATACAGACAAATGAACTATTCACTCTATGTGGCATTGGTTGATACTGTCTTTATTTTTGAAGCCATTTGAATACCAATGCCAAGGACACATCCACAGACAAAAAATGAGTTTCAGAAAAAATAATCGCATATATATAGTTGGTTGGTTGGTTGATTGGTGTTTTACGTCGCTTTCAACAATATTTCCGTTATATCGCGACATGGAAGCAGGAGGTTACCAACCTCTTAAACATAGTGGCGCAACCCGGGAATCGAACCCGGATCGTCGCATATATATATATATATATATATATATATATATATATATATATATATATATATATATATATATATATATAATATATATATATATATATATATATATATATATATATATCTGATTAAAACCATATCTTTATTCCGCTTCTCTATTTGTTCCATTGCGCATAAAGATCTGGTGAAACCCCGTAAGGGTTCACGTTCTGGTGACCTCTGATGACGTCTCAGTCACCGAAAACGTTATTTCCCATAGCCAATCAGTGACTCGGCTAGGCACGTGATAGTGACGCAATAAGTAACAAACACCGTTCAAAAACTACCTTGTGGGTCACGCACGCTGTGGATGTTAATTCTATCCCTAAGATTTTGTAGCCGATGCACTGATTGGCTGAAAATCAGAGGTCATCAGAACGTGAACCCTTACGGGGTTTCACCAGATCTTTATGCGCAATGGAACAAATAGAGAAGCGGAATAAAGATATGGTTTTAATCAGATTGATATATATATATATATATATTATATATATATATATATATATATATATATATATATATATATATATATATATATATTTATATATATATATATATAATAATAATAATAATAATAATAATAGTAATAATAATAATAATAATAATAATAATAATAATAATAATAAAACAACAACCGCGAATTACCTTGCTAAAATAATATTAAAAACTTCGACATTAAAATATCACATTCTCATGATAGTAAAAATGAAAGACAATTATTAACTTTCACGCCTTTTCTCCAGGGACTGTCAATGATATAAAACTACTAGCACTCGACTGGAATTTGAATCAATCTGTACATCTGGATTTTTTGTTTTTGTTTTTGTTTTTTGTTTTTTGGGGTTTTTTTTCACTAATAATCATAATTACAAGACATCTTCAGATAGTATATTTTAAATCAATTACATTCCGTGTGACTTCATTGCCTCACTTTGGATATGTTCACGACTTATTTTTGTTATACTCGCGAAATTAACGCGAAACTAATATTCTCGCGAATATAAGTTAATTGACAGATTATAACTACAAAGCCACACCTACAGTTACTCCGACTCGGACTTTAACCCGGAGCAGACAGATGTAATGTTTTAAAGCACTCGTCCAGCAAGGCCCCGACTCAGCACCAGCTTTGAATTCAGTAACCTACCTATTAGGGGAAAAACAAACAAACGAACGAACCTGCCGGTAATTAACTTGACATTTTAAAAACATGACTGCAAAAAAAAAAGAACCAAAGAACCAAAAAAAAAAAGCCTAAAACAAGAAATAACCCCCCCCCCCCCCTTAACACAAGAAATAAAAAAACCCCAAACAAACCAAGCTTCCTTCGGCGAAACATAAAATATCTATTCATTAAAAGTTACACCCTCTTAACATAAAATTAAAACTATGCTATGGAACTTTTTAGGAGGGGGGATTTATTTATTTTTATATATATATTTTGTTGCTGTTGTTGATTTTGTGGGATTTTTGGGGTTTTTTTTCTTTGACAATCATCATGAAAAATTTCCCGCTCGCTGATGCTTAACAAAGGAAAAAATTGTTGTGGCCAAAATTTACGATCTATTTGTAACCGTGTGATGTTTCAAAAGTGATACTGAGTCTACTTTTTCGCGATGACACGATACTGAATTGGTTTTGTGTATTATGTAAGACCTATGCAAGACGGCGCGAAGTACTACTGCACAATTCACGTAGAAGACATAATATTATACAGGTGTTTGTTCTACGGTCTACCTGTTATTGTTACACACATGTACATGTAGGTATATGGTGTAACAGTTCGCAGGATGGTTCATTGGTTCATTTTCGCCAGTGACGAAAGAGGAGGTTACTCGAGAAGAAGAAAACACAGGGGGGGGGGGGGGGGGGGTTTACATGCGCTCGCAGATGAAATGAATCTATTGAATGCAGGGAAAGGTCTTTTTTGGTGCTGATGTTTTCCATAATTTGTATGTTTACTTTCTTTATCGAGTATGAAGAGACACGGAAACATTTCCATTAAAAGGATTCAAATGTGGCATAGGCGAATCCAGAAATATTTTCCAGTCCAGCCAGGGGTTTAAGGGTATGATTTTCGGTAAACTATATGGGGAAATGGGAGGAATGCATTTTTGTCCAGACCCCCATGGAATCCACCCATGCATGATGTAATAGACCACTTGCCGATCTTGATAATGGCAGTCTTTTTGTCCGATCTAACATCTTTTGGCGTTGTTTTTAGTTGTGACGTTACAATGAATTTATGTCACGTATTATGACGTCACTGTGAAAAACAACGCCAAAAGGTGTTAGCTCGGACAAAAAGACAGCCATTAACAAGATCGGCAAGTGGTCTATTGTAATAAAATGACGTGATTAAAATGTGGTGTGCATGATACAGTAATGTGGAAAATAAATGTAGGTAGACATACATACAACTAGAATCAAAGAACAAAAAACGTACAATGAGCTTCGCCTTCCGTTATCATCCGTTAGGTGGCGCTTGTGTACTATGAGTTAGAAACGACGTTGAACATTAACAACCTTATGACGTCATAAGAACGTTTCATTGTTCTTTACATCATTTTTGTGGAAATACTTTTTATTTCCTCCCTTAATATTAGGACCGCAGTTAATGGCGGCAAAGTTCATTAAAGACGTTATAATCACACACAATATATAGTCTAAAAAGGTGAAACCAGATGGACTAAATGTTTTGTCTCCGTCTGTCTGTCTGTTACTTTTGTTATCCGGAATTATTTTAGTTTAAACTTAAGGTATTGGTTTGAAAGTTGGCACACTGATTTATATATAGCAGAGTTACAGATCAAGTTCGCGTTTATTGGGGTTTATCAATGTTTTGTTGAATTATGGACTTTTATTGACTAAAAATCTATGGAAATTAGGATTTTTTGGGGGGAGGGGGTATTTGTTTCTTTATTTTTTATTTTATTTTATCTTTTTCTTTTTTTTTTTTTTTTTTTTTTTTTGGTTGATGTTTTGTGTGGGTTTTTTTTTTTTCTTTGACAATCGCCTTGAACAATTACTTGCTCGCTGACGCTTAAAAAAAAAGAATTTCGGTGTTGCCAAAATTCACGATCTATGCATAACGGTGTGATGTTTCAAAAGCGATACTGAGTTTACCTTTTCGGAATGACACAATACGGAATAGGTTTTGTGTATTACATAACACTTTATGTAAGACGGCGCGAAGTATTATTGCATAATTCTCGTAGAAGATATAACATTACAGAGGTGTTTGATCTGCGGTCTAAATGTTATTGCCACATGTAGGTATATGGTGTAACAGTTTGCAGGATGGCTCGTCCACTAGTCACGAAAAAGAGGTCACTCGCGAAGAAGAAAAAAAAAAGGGGGGGGGGTTGCATGCGCGCCCCTTGATAATACGCTCGCAGATATAATGAACCCATTGAATGCAGTGAAAGGTTATTGTTTCTTATACTGATGTTATCCATAATTTGGGTTGTGTTGGGGGTTCTGGCGTTTACTTTCTTTATCAGATATGAAGAAACATGGAAGCATTCGTCTTTGATATAATCAATGTAACCGTGAATATATATTTTTCCAGATATTCAATATCGGCAATGATCATTTGGAGATTATGAGCATACGAAGGATTATGTGTGTTTTAAATGATAAGTAAAACGGATCTTGTTAACCGCCCCCCCCCCCTCCTCTCCACTCCCGCTTTCCCCACCATCACCACCACAATTTTTCTTCTTGGAGTCTGCAAATGTGATTTTTGATATTATAGTAACTATAGATGTTCTCGAACGTTTGGTTTGATCCGAACTGATGAAATTATCTGGAAGGACAACTACACCTCGCTGACAAATTGTCCAAATTTAATAATTGATTGATTGATTGATTGATTAATTGATTGATTGATTGATTATCGTTTTACGTTTCTACATGATTATTTCACGTACATGCTGACGGCATCTGCCTAATGCATTTCACACAGTTCAGTTAAGTTCATTTATTTCTATATGCCATATGGCACAGCAGACATAATACAATTATACAAATAATGAAATACAAGGTGAACATAATACACACACATATCAATATACACATATAAACACACACACACACACACACACACACACACACACACACACACACACATATATATATATATATATATATATATATAAATATATATATATATATATATATATATATATATATATATATATATATATATATATATATATATATATATATATATATATATATATATATACACAAATATACATATACACATAAATGCGACAGAACATACAATACCATAACATAGGGTGACTGCGTGAGAGTTCTCATAAGAGAATCTAACTAAGCAAAAATCTAAAGGGGTGTGAATCAATTTATAAATTATCTTTTCTTGTTTTTTCTGCCAGAAATAAAAATTTACCTACAGATCTAGGGTCTTAGCTCGCTTTCAGACTGGCAGAGCACGGTTTATCATATTGATGTCGCATATATTTTTATACCATGTGTCAAATTGTCGGCATTCCAATGGGCACTAACTGTGCTCCGCTTCTGGCTGACATATTCCTTTATTCATACGAAGCTGAGTTCATTCAGTCTTTGCTTTCGCAAGGAAAAAAACAATTGGCTCTTGGCTTCAATTTTACTTACAGATATATAGATGACTTGCTTTCAATTAATAATCCTTCATTCGCGGATTACCTTAGCATCATCTATCCAAGTGAACTGGAGGTCAAAGAAACCACAGAAACTAGTAATTCTACTTCGTATTTAGATATTATGTTGTCTTTCGACATTAATGGTCAATTGAACACCTCACTCTATGACAAACGTGACTATTTCAATTTCGCTATCGCAAACTTTCCTTTCATAAGTAGCAACATTCCATCATCGCCCGCATACGGCGTATTCATATCTCAGTTAATACGTTATTCCAGAGCATGTTCAAATTACAATGACTTTGTTCTGAGGGCTAGGCGACTTTCAGTTAAGCTGCTCAACCAGGGTTATATATGTGCTAGACTAGCATCGTCACTGAGGAAGTTCTACGGTCGTTACGAGACTTTTATTACTCCATATGATATCTCGTTATCCAGACTTTTAAATGATATTCTGGACTGAGACCGATTCCGATCACTTTACACAGATTTGACACCTTCTATACTAGAAGGTTACCTACTTCGACTTCTCCATATATAGATACATATGGAATTCACACGATTTGACTCTTTCTACGGGGTATATGTGACGGGTGTTGCTAGCAAGCAGGAGATGCTCACTCTCCCCGGGCACCTGATCTCACTCCATCACAGGGGTTCACATATGCTCTTCAAGTAGACATATTTTGTTATTTTCCATTTGTTTTTCATTTTCACTGATTTTGTATGTCC
The DNA here is from genome assembly GCA_035048485.1 of Pteria penguin. Lineage (NCBI taxonomy): Eukaryota > Metazoa > Mollusca > Bivalvia > Pterioida > Pteriidae > Pteria > Pteria penguin. Next base: position 26,381,724 of record CM068589.1, on the reverse strand, counting down.
TATGGTTTCATGATTTTTGGACTTGTGGTTTGGATTTATCCATCATCTTTACATTACAATACCTTACGTGTTTATATTTTTATGACCTCTCAATATGCGATACCTGTTGACTCTTGTTCTTTACATGGAGGATTATTTATAAATTTTTAAATGTACGTCCTTTGATTGTTCTGCTATTACGGTGAGTGGGAAGGTGGGCCCGTAAACCGCTTAACCACACCATTTGTTTGGTTTTTGTCAAATTAAATGACCGTCCTAAGTCGGTATCGTAATTGCACTACAATCAAATATTTTTGTAATGTGTTATATGTTCTAGTATATTATTTATATTCATGTATTGTATAGCTCCATGGTGACTTCTGCCACATAACTGAGCCAGTAACTCCTCTTTTTTCTTTCTAAGTTGTGCAAGTCTAACAAATTATGTACACTTAATAATCGCATGAGTTTAAAACGCTAGCTCGTTTAAAACAATACTTTTTGATATATAATTTCCGTATTTCGTGATATTTATGACATTTTAAAATGAAATGAAATTCATCCTCCATATCGTTTGACTCACATAACGTATAAATTCGATTGCTCCTTAATTCATTTTTGTATCGACCAGAGTCTACATTAAGATTGTGCGAGGATAGTCTGAATTCAGTAATAGATTTCGTATGTATTTCATTCTTTGATTTAGATATGTAATACTGGAGTCCAAAATTATCTGCAAAATATTGATAATATTCCCCTCGCGATGACCTTCTAATTGATGAATACATTTCTTGCTTATATAAATCCAAAACTCTGAGTTCTAGCATATTTTGTGTAAATTTGTCAATATTAATTTCATAAATAAATGTACCCTTGCAAGACCTAAACGGTTTAATCCCATCCTTATGTCATTAACCCAATCATTTAAATTCTCTCTTTCCTCTAAATAAGAGCGCAAGATACAATTACATGAATTCTTCAATTTTATCCAGTATCTTAGAATTCTAAATTTTCTAAAAAAGATATGCAAAGGGAATCTTCTTAATTCATAATAAACTAAACTATTACATGTGCTTTTCTTTTACTCCTAGAACATTTTTGCAGAATACTGTGTGAATTTTTCGACATCATTGGACCTTTGCGACGGACCCTCCCGAAGCAGTGAGAGATCTTTTACGTGCTACGCCTACCCTGACACTGCGTGGACCTCGGTTTTTACTGTCTCATCCGAAAGACAGACCACCGGTGTGCCCAGGGCGGGATTCGAACCTGGGACTTCTCGATCACGAGCTGAGCACCTTATCCACTAGCCCACACCGGCTTGATCCTTTATAAAGATATACGATGTTTGGTATAATTAAAGTGAAGCCGCTGTGGCTCAGTGGATAGGTTGCTTGGCTTGTCACTGAAAGTTCCCGGATTCGATTCCTGCCCTGGGCACACCGGTGTTCTGTCTTTAGGATGAGACAGTAAAAACCGAGGTCCCGTGTCACGGTAGGTGTGGCACGTAAAAGATCCCTCACTGCTTCGGGTAGGTCCGTTGCAAAATCGTTTCTATGCGATGCATCAAGCAGAGCGACGTAAAACAATAATCAATCAATCAATGTAAATAAAGTCTTTAATAGCATGTTTGTATAATATCTCCCTCAAGAAATTTCGAAAATTCTGGGGATATTGTCCGGTTGGCAAATGAAATGTTTCGAACGCATTCACCGTAGATAAACCTCTTACCAACAGTGTTATTTTTCGGAATGATTTTCAATACGTGATCTATTGCGTGATTGCAAAATACACGATATTGTGATTAAAAATGTATAACTTTACATAATTTGGTCAGTAATTCATTTTTTTTTTTATTTAATTTTTTTTTTAATATTATGTTATCATCGGGAACAACCCAGTTCAAACTCAGAGCACAGCGCATGCGCAGTGTAATAAATTTCATTGGCTGTGCAATGCAAGTGTCTGTGACAATACAAATTCATGTGTATCATGAAAATATAGGGAAGGATTTTTTCCTTTTATGAATGCAAACATGTAGTAATTTAATTTTCAAATTTCTTCAAGGATTGAATGATTATTGTTTTCACACCACGCCATTTTTTCAAGATATGTGTAACCCGTGCACTGAAGAAGACGACACTATAATATTTGGGATTTATTGTTGTATTTGAGGAGACAGGGAAACTGAAGACATAATAGGGGAAGTCGAACCCAGAACCTTCCAGTCTGTACCAAATCACTGACCACACTGGTTCTATTTCCCTCAAAAAGGATTCAAACTTGGCATAGGCGAACCCAGTACTATTTTACAGGGAGTCCAATCCAGCAAAGGGGGTCGAAGGTATGATTTTCTGTAAGTTATATATGGGAAAATGGGAGGAATGCATTTTTTAATTTTTTTGACAAATTTTAGGGCGGTCCAGACCCCAGAGAATATGCCCATGCATGATACAAATGCAATAGTACCACATGATTAAAATGTAGTGGGAATGGTACAGTGATGTGAAAAAGTATGTAGGTAGACATAAATACATGTACAACTGAAAACAAAAAACAAAAGACGTGCAATTAAATACGTCATAATCACACGCAAGTACGTATATATATGTAGCCATGGTGAAACCAGAGGAACTAAATGTTTGTCTGTCACTTTTATTTTTCGAGAGTATTTTAGCTTAAATTTTGAGATATTTGATCGAAAGTTGGTAGACTTTTCTATCAGAATTATAGATAAGTCCGCGTTTCATGAGGTTTTCATGAGGTTTTCATGAGGTGTTTTGCTGACCCCTTATAACCCCTTACTGACTAAATATTAATGAAATTTTGTTTTACGGAATTATTTTAGGTTTTGAGGTATTTGAATATAAGTTGGTACACTGTTATATAACACAGAGTTACAGACCATGTTCGCTTGTCTTGAGACTCCGTTTATATCTCATTGAATTATGGCCCTTTATTTACTAGAGATCAATAAAAATTCTGTTCAATATTCTTTTCTGTAGATTTATTTTAAAGTAATAATGTGAGGTATTTGATTTAAATCTAACACACTGTTATCTTGCGCTACGCGCAATGATGCAGCTTTCCGTCCTTTTGCGTGTAATATTACAGGAAAAAAGCATTCAAGGAAATTACTTTCAATCCAATACCATCTTCCTGTTTTAAAAGGTAAACAATGAACACACCTACAAAATTTGCAATCATAATGATAGTGTAAATGGTCAATCATATGTTACTTATTGTAAATACAGTCAAACCTGTCTATTAAGTTCAGCTAAGGGAAGAGTCAGAAGTGGCCTTTATACTGAGGTATCCAGGAAAATACAGAAATTGGGAACAAAAATGTGACCTTTATAGACAGGTAATCTCTTAATAGGGGTGGTCGCTATGACAGGCTTCACTGTATATGAATATCAGCTTTCTAATTCACTGGAGAAGCATGCATAGCAGTGGCGGATCCGAAAAAAAGGGGGGGGGGGGTTTCATGTGTAGTAGTTTTGACAAATCTGGGTTTTTACATGTAAAATAATAATAATAATAATAATAATAATAATAATAATAATCATAATAATAATAATCATAATCATCATCATCATCATCATCATCATCATCATGATAATAATAATAATAATAATAATAATAATAATAATAATAAAAGTAGTAGTGATAGTAAAAATGATACCATGGCTTTCATCGTCAACAATATGTAAGTAATTTTCGAAAAAGTATCTTTAAACATGCAATGAAATGAACCTTTAATGGAATTGAATATGTCACTTCTTCGCGGCTGTTGAAACTTATCTTTTAACCTTTGTTTAATTGCAGACTTTATCCATTTAGAATTTTAGAATAACAGCAGGGACATTGTCACAAAAGATATTACTATAACCATATTAACATAAATATTTGCAATGTAAAATCTTTTTTACATTTAGACAGCGAACAACAAACACGCAAAATGTAGCTGACATCCGATATCATCTTATAATTAGACTAGTGCTTTGGATATATCTTTCTTTTTCATATTTCTATCTTAATAGTTAGGGTTTTTTTATTGTTTTGTTCTGAGGAAGGGGCAGATCGCCTCGAAAATTTGACCATTTTTCTTTATTTTAGTGTCGTTTGTCGCTTTCTTGTGCGATATCTGTTGATACAAGATAATAATTTTGATGGACTCTCACCAATAAAAGATTTCTGAAAAAGAGACAAAAGAGTATATGCGATATCTTATTATTTCATTAAATGCTACAATTGGGCAATAGCTGACCTTTCTTCACGTGACATTTATTGATAACTTTGGATAAATAAAAAAAAAAATACTCTCCATGTGTCATAAAGATGGGGAAAAGTACGATTGATTTTTAACAGTGAAAAAAAAAAATATGTTATTATGAAGTCATACATCATTACGGAAGCGTATTGCTGCCAAAGTGAAAAATTTTTTTGGGATGCTAAGTCGTACGTACAACATACTAAGTCGTACGTACGAGATAATAAGTCGTACGTACGAGATAATAAGTCGCACGTACAACATACTAAGTCGTACGTACGAGATACTAAGTCGTACGTACGACATACTAAGTCGTACGTACGAGATAATAAGTCGTACGTACGACATACTAAGTCGTACGTACGAGATACTAAGTCGTACGTACGACAAACTAAGTCGTACGTACGAGATAATAAGTCGTACGTACGAGATACTAAGTCGTACGTACGACATACTAAGTCGTACGTACGAGATACTAAGTCGTACGTACGACATACTAAGTCGTACGTACGACATACTAAGTCGTACGTACGACATACTAAGTCGTACGTACGAGATACTAAGTCGTACGTACGAGATAATAAGTCGTACGTACGAGATAAAAAGTCGTACGTACGACATACTAAGTCGTACGTACGACATACTAAGTCGTACGTACGAGATACTAAGTCGTACGTACGAGATAATAAGTCGTACGTACGAGATAAAAAGTCGTACGTACGACATACTAAGTCGTACGTACGAGATACTAAGTCGTACGTACGAGATAATAAGTCGTACGTACGACATAATAAGTCGTACGTACGAGATAATAAGTCGTACGTACAAAATACTAAGTCGTACGTACGAGATACTAAGTCGTACGTACGACATACTAAGTCGTACGTACGAGATAATAAGTCGTACGTACGAGATAAAAAGTCGTACGTACGACATACTAAGTCGTACGTACGAGATACTAAGTCGTACGTACGACATACTAAGTCGTACGTACGAGATACTAAGTCGTACGTACGACATACTAAGTCGTACGTACGAGATATTAAGTCGTACGTACGACATAGTATGCCGTTGGTACCAGGGTCGAATCCAGGAAGTGGTGATAATTTGGCGGAGCGCAATTTTAAAGCAAAAATATACATGTGAAGGCAATGCGTCTGGGATTGCTTTGTGGTGTCTAATGAATCCAGGGGAAAACCCAGTAGTAGTTCCCTTCATCCAGAGATATCCACTAGGGGTCACCTTGCAACACGATAATGCTCGCCGCATACCGCACGATTTACTCAACGCTACCTTCAACGAAATAACGTTAACATCTTCCAAAGACCAGCAAATAGCCCTGATCTCAATCTGAGCCAGCACATATAGGATTTATTGGGTAGAAAAGCGGACACGCGACATCCATTGACCATTCAGGAGCTAGAAAATGTTCTTATAGCAGAATGAAATAAACTAGCCCCAAACGTAATTAAACGTTACATGAATGGCATACGAAGTACAATTCGTGCTGTTTTAGCAAACAAGGGTGGTCATACCGATATTAAGCAATAATGGTTTGATTTGACGATAAAGCTGTCTTTTGATTCCAATCAGAATTTTGTCTTTTCCTGAAATGACCCCTTACACCTTTCTCTGCCTGTTATCAGTGAAATGCTCATCAAATTTTGACAAGATTGTTGAATGTTATCATAAGATGTATAAATTACTTATTTACCAATTTGAAAAATATAGCATTTACAGTTTAGAAAATAACTCAAATTGTATACAGTGGATGCTGTTTTAGCTAAGTATATGAAATAAAAAGGTTATTGACTGAATATTTGGAAGCATATTTCCCAATACTCAGTTAATATTCAATAAATAAAACTGTATGAATATATACATATATGAATGTATGCCGAATGCGCCCCATTAACTCCGCTCCTGAATATGACTTGTTATCTCGTACGTACGACTTAGTATGTCGTACGTACGACTTCGTAAGTCGTACGTACGAGATAATAAGTCGTACGTACGACATACTAAGTCGTACGTACGAGATACTAAGTCGTACGTACGAGATACTAAGTCGTACGTACGAGATACTAAGTCGTACGTACGAGATAATAAGTCGTACGTACGAGATAATAAGTCGTACGTACGAGATAATAAGTCGTACGTACGAGATAATAAGTCGTACGTACGACAAACTAAGTCGTACGTACGAGATAATAAGTCGTACGTACGAGATACTAAGTCGTACGTACGACATACTAAGTCGTACGTACGAGATACTAAGTCGTACGTACGACATACTAAGTCGTACGTACGACATACTAAGTCGTACGTACGACATACTAAGTCGTACGTACGAGATACTAAGTCGTACGTACGAGATAATAAGTCGTACGTACGAGATAAAAAGTCGTACGTACGACATACTAAGTCGTACGTACGAGATACTAAGTCGTACGTACGAGATAATAAGTCGTACGTACGACATAATAAGTCGTACGTACGAGATAATAAGTCGTACGTACAAAATACTAAGTCGTACGTACGAGATACTAAGTCGTACGTACGACATACTAAGTCGTACGTACGAGATAATAAGTCGTACGTACGAGATAAAAAGTCGTACGTACGACATACTAAGTCGTACGTACGAGATACTAAGTCGTACGTACGACATACTAAGTCGTACGTACGAGATACTAAGTCGTACGTACGACATACTAAGTCGTACGTACGAGATATTAAGTCGTACGTACGACATAGTATGCCGTTGGTACCAGGGTCGAATCCAGGAAGTGGTGATAATTTGGCGGAGCGCAATTTTAAAGCAAAAATATACATGTGAAGGCAATGCGTCTGGGATTGCTTTGTGGTGTCTAATGAATCCAGGGGAAAACCCAGTAGTAGTTCCCTTCATCCAGAGATATCCACTAGGGGTCACCTTGCAACACGATAATGCTCGCCCGCATACCGCACGATTTACTCAACGCTACCTTCAACGAAATAACGTTAACATCTTCCAAAGACCAGCAAATAGCCCTGATCTCAATCTGAGCCAGCACATATAGGATTTATTGGGTAGAAAAGCGGACACGCGACATCCATTGACCATTCAGGAGCTAGAAAATGTTCTTATAGCAGAATGAAATAAACTAGCCCCAAACGTAATTAAACGTTACATGAATGGCATACGAAGTACAATTCGTGCTGTTTTAGCAAACAAGGGTGGTCATACCCGATATTAAGCAATAATGGTTTGATTTGACGATAAAGCTGTCTTTTGATTCCAATCAGAATTTTGTCTTTTCCTGAAATGACCCCTTACACCTTTCTCTGCCTGTTATCAGTGAAATGCTCATCAAATTTTGACAAGATTGTTGAATGTTATCATAAGATGTATAAATTACTTATTTACCAATTTGAAAAATATAGCATTTACAGTTTAGAAAATAACTCAAATTGTATACAGTGGATGCTGTTTTAGCTAAGTATATGAAATAAAAAGGTTATTGACTGAATATTTGGAAGCATATTTCCCAATACTCAGTTAATATTCAATAAATAAAACTGTATGAATATATACATATATGAATGTATGCCGAATGCGCCCCATTAACTCCGCTCCTGAATATGACTTGTTATCTCGTACGTACGACTTAGTATGTCGTACGTACGACTTCGTAAGTCGTACGTACGAGATAATAAGTCGTACGTACGACATACTAAGTCGTACGTACGAGATACTAAGTCGTACGTACGACATACTAAGTCGTACGTACGAGATACTAAGTCGTACGTACGAGATACTAAGTCGTACGTACGAGATAATAAGTCGTACGTACGAGATAATAAGTCGTACGTACGAGATAATAAGTCGTACGTACGAGATAATAAGTCGTACGTACGAGATAATAAGTCGTACGTACGAGATAATAAGTCGTACGTACGAGATACTAAGTCGTACGTACGACATACTAAGTCGTACGTACGAGATACTAAGTCGTACGTACGACATACTAAGTCGTACGTACGACATACTAAGTCGTACGTACGAGATAATAAGTCGTACGTACGAGATAATAAGTCGTACGTACGAGATAATAAGTCGTACGTACGAGATACTAAGTCGTACGTACGACATACTAAGTCGTACGTACGACATAATAAGTCGTACGTACGAGATAATAAGTCGTACGTACGACATAATAAGTCGTACGTACGAGATAATAAGTCGTACGTACGAGATAATAAGTCGTACGTACGAGATAATAAGTCGTACGTACGAGATACTAAGTCGTACGTACGACATACTAAGTCGTACGTACGAGATACTAAGTCGTACGTACGACATACTAAGTCGTACGTACGACATACTAAGTCGTACGTACGAGATATTATGTCGTACGTACGACATACTAAGTCGTACGTACGACATACTAAGTCGTGCGTACGGGATACTAAGTCATACTCAGGAGCGGAGTTAATGGGCGCATTCGGCGTACATTCATATATGTATATATTCATACAGTTTTATTTATTGAATATTAACTGAGTATTGGGAAATATGCTTCCCGATATTCAGTCAATAACCTTGTTTATTACATATACTGAGCAAAAACCGCATCCACTGTATACAATTTGAGTTATTTTCTAAACTGTAAATTCTATATTTTTCAAATTGGTATACACGTAATTTACACATCTTATGATAACATTCAACAATCTTGTCAAAATTTGATAAGCATTTCACTGATAAAAGACAAAGAAAAGTGTAAGGGGTCATTTCAGAAAATGACAAAATTCTGATCGGAATCAAAAGATAGCATTATTGTCAAATCATAAACCATTATTGCTTAATATCAGGTATGACCATCCTTGTTTGCTAAAACAGCACGATTTGTACTTTGCATGCCATTCACGTAACGTCTAATGACGTTTGGGGCTAGTTTAATTCATTCTGCTATAAGAACATTTTGTAGCTCCTGAATGGTCAATGGATATCGCATGTCCGCTTTTCTACCCAATAAATCCTATATGTGCTGGCTCATACTGAGATCAGGGCTATCTGCTGGCCTTGGGAGCATGTTAACGTTATTTCGTTGAAGGTAGCGTTGAATAAGTCGCGTGGTATGCGGGCGAGCATTATCGTGTGGTAAAGGTGACCCTTAGTGCATGTCTCTGGATGAAGGGAACTTCTGGAATTAGAATCTGATTAGTATAGGCCTGTACATTTAAAGTACCATTTACTACTACAAATGCGCGTTTTTCCGCCGCCCATGATTCCACCCCATATCACAACGCTGCCACCACCAAACATGTTTCTTGGAAGGACATGTATCAATATATCATTCTCCTTGTCTACGGTAAACCCTGGCTCGACCATCATGACTAAGACTATGACTAAGGTTTAACCTTGATTCGTCAGTAAACAAAACGTTATTCCAGTCATTCCTCTTAAAACGTTAATTAATAATGTCTACACCAGGTAACGGGAGTATTGCGATGAATAGGCGTCAGAATCTGTCCGAAGTATGGCCTGTAAGCTCGTATCGGCCTATTTGTAACCCTTAACATATTACGTGTATAGTGTGTGCGTTGACACCATAACGTTTGGCTGTAACAGTTGCTGGCATATGACGTTGACAAGGATGCGCCAACGCTATGCATGATCATAACGGTCATCGCGGACCGTAGTTGCACGTGGTCTACCTTATCGAGAACGATCTTCGCCAGTCAGTCTTCTAAAAAATTTGAAGAACTTATATATAGTTATGGTCTTTCTCATGCAGCCAAATGCCGTGCTAACAGCGGTCACTGTATATATCTGTAGATAGTTATGATACTATCGCTCATGCATAAATGTGTTAAAAATGATGGACTTGTAAAACCTGTTGACTTCTTCCGTACGAAGTACCCGAAGGGAAGCATGAATAATATAAATAACAAAAAACACTCTGTATCCACAACTTTTCGGCCACTTGGCTTTTATGACTTGGTTCTTATTCGCTGCGTTGATTTAACCAGCAGTTATGGATTTAACGTAGAAAACACATAGAAAATGACACGAAAGTGTTGATTTTTCAGTATTTAAGGTACCGATATAACCAAACAACCAATTCCTTTGTGGAAGCCCATCGGTTAGACTGGTTAACTGATCTCTGGACCAAAGCAAGCATCTGATATCATAAATTTAAATTGGAAGTTCAGATTATAGTTATTGAGGTTAAAAACAACAATGATATGAGGAAATTCCTTCATCTTTTTTACGTATATAACATATACATATATTGCATGTATTTCAGCAGTCATGTTAAGTACGAAACACCAGGTCGAGTTATACCCAAGACTGTGTATGACTACTTCAATCCCATTCTTCTTCTTCTTCTTTTGCGAAAATGATGTGGACGTTTTTGCGTACAAATGTACGCCTGGCTACACCCTTCGCTAGTAGGAACATCGTGTATTTTACACTATGTACATCGGTTGTATCTGATATACCTCAGTCTCTCCGTTACATGTGTTAGAAAAGAAAATTAAAGGTATGGGTATATAATTGGCAAAATACTATTCATTGTAGGCCACGATTTACCCTTTATGATTTAAGAAATTATACGAGCTCCCAAGGCTTCGTCCCCAGGTCCCCAATACTAGGGTTTTCCTTGGATTCACTAGACACCATAAAGCAATCCCAGACGCATTGCCTTCACATGTGTATTTTTGCTTAAAAATTGCTGTCCGCCACATTATCATTACTTCCTGGATTCGCCCCTGGTACCTACGGCATACTATGTCGTACGTACGACTTAGTATCTCGTACGTACGACTTAGTATGTCGTACGTACGACATAGTATCTCGTACGTACGACATAGTATCTCGTACGTACGACTTAGTATGTCGTACGTACGACTTAGTATCTCGTACGTACGACTTAATATCTCGTACGTACGACTTAGTATCTCGTACGTACGACATAGTACCTCGTACGTACGACTTAGTATGTCGTACGTACGACTTAATATCTCGTACGTACGACTTAGTATGTCGTACGTACGACTTAGTATGTCGTACGTACGACTTAGCATCCAAAAAAAAAATTCACTTTGGCAGCAATACGCTTCTGTACATCATTGATGCTGAAAGGTCACTCGTGAAAATAATAACGTAAGAAAATATTTTTTGATAAAAATAACCTTAAGCGCCAGACCCAAGCAAAGAACTTAGGGTTTCAAATCTTACCACACGAAGAATTGACATTTCACAGTCACATTCGGAAGATTTCATTCCTTCAGTTATCCAAAATCCATGACAATGCCACCGAAAAAAAAGACAAAAAGCAAGTGACTTTATACATTCTTTGATCGTTTCTTTTTCCCATGATTCTATTTTAAGATAATTGTTAATTTCAACTTAAGAAATATTGGAGGAAATTCAGAGATATTGTTTTAAAAATCATTTTCTACATGTACATATCTGCTAACGACCTTTCAGAAGTATTATAAAGTCAAACTAGTAAGAAATCTACAATAATAATAATAATAATAATAATAATAATAATAATAATAATAATAATAATAATAATAATAATAATAATAATAAAATTAATGATGATGGTCGTTCTTGTTGCTTCCTCGTGATTGTTGAAATTGATCTTTAACCTTTCTTTAATTCCAATTACAATGTAAATTAATGGTAGCATGGACATTGCTCACAAAAGATTTTACTATAGCCAGATAAATCAAAACAGAGCATGCAATATCTTAGTATTTTCATTAAATGCAACAACTGACCAATAGCTGACCTTTCTACACTTGACATGTATTGATAATAGACAAATACCTAACTCTTCATATGTCATAAAGTTGGGAAAAGTAGTCAGATATCATTAGAAGCCGATTTGGCCGAGAGGATAAGGTGCTCGACTCGTAAACGAGAGATCCCGGGTTCGACTCCTACCCTGGGCACACCGGTGTTCTGTCTTTCAGATGAGACAGTAAAAAACGAGGTCCCGTGTCACTGTAGGCGTGGCACGTAAAAGATCCCTCACTGCTTCGGGTGGGTCCGCTGCGGAGGTCTAAATTTGTATGCATTGCATCACGCAGATACCGTCACCATATACATGAAATATTCGTGGAGTGACGTAAAACAATATTCAATCAATCAATCAATTAGATATCATTAGAATTGAAAAGCCATCCATGGAAATAATCCTGTTAGAAAATAATTATAATAAATATATCCTGAAGTGTCAGACTTAAGCAAAGTCCGTGTGTATAAAATCTCACCACACGGAGAATTGACATTTCATTATAACATATTAACTGTATTCACCCCTTCAGTTATCCGATATCCATGACAAAACAAACCCCAAAAAAAGGGCTAAGAGCAGGTGATTTTAATCTAATTTTATCGCTTCTCTTTTCTACCACTTTTATTTTAAGATTATTTTCAATTTCAGTTTGAGTAACAGGTGACCTTATAATAGAAGTTATTTCTGAAAAGGAAAAAAGTTAGGAATAGTAGATAGTATTATAATTATAGCAGGCGTGATTATATTCTTCTCATTCAACCTTTTTTTTCAAATCAGTTGGCTAGAGTTATCTCCCTCAACAATGGATTACAGCTATGGGACCTTGTCCCCCTCTGCCCATACAAAACTGCTTAATTGAGCTTAATTTTGTAACGTGTGTGTTTATTATTATTATTATTATTATTATTATTATTATTATTATTATTATTATTATTATTATTTTTATTATTGCTTTCACTTTCATTTTGAATCGGTGGGAAGAAAGCACTCGTTTAAAATACTTCTCAGTAGCGGATTAAGAGGGGGCCCCGGCCACATATTTACAGGTAAAAATCCAGATTTAACACCGAAAATGGCCGAGTAGTTTGGCTGGTACATGGGCCCCCCCCCCCCCCCCCCCCACTTTTCGGAAATCCTGGATCCGCCACTGTTTCTCGATCTCTCACTGCTTCGGGTGGGTCCGTTGCAAAAGGCAAAATTTGTATGTCCCGCATCAGGCAGGTGCCGTCACCATATACGTGAAATATTCGTGGTGTGACGTTAAACAAAAATCAATCAATCAATGTATTAAAATAACAATTTATTTCTGAGCAGCAAGATCAGCTGACTTCGACACATTACTCTATATACTGGAATCAGTATCTGGCAATGCTATGTAGCTCAGCCTGGATGGATAAGAGTCGGGATGAATCAGTCTGGGATATGAGTATTTTGAGTCTGAATTTCTGCTATAGACAGCTAGAATCGACAGAAATATAAAAAAAATATATATCTTTTTCATTATTATTATTATTATTATTATTATTATTATTATTATTATTATTATTATAACTAAAATTCGCTTTGTCATTCATTTTTCATAACCACACGATAATGTCGTCATGTCAGAAAGTTCGACATAGTCTTGTAGCAAGTGAATTTTACATTCTTTAACTGATTTTCCTTCTATTTCATTGAAATGGGAATTAACCATACTTAAATATTGAAATCGTGGGAAAATTCGACTGAAACTTCTTTTAGTCTTTTGTCAAACGTTTTGATATACATATACTGGGATTAAGATGTAAATAAGTCAATGACTCTGCCAAATGTGAGCTATATTCTACAAACAACATTTCCGACTTGGGCATGGCATTACGGATATTACCAGAGGTCATAATGTCCTATGAAATATTGTACTTTATAAAATATTCATAACGACTATTTTAAGGTACGTAGTCATTATGAATAGTTCTTTAACATTTGCATTTACATTTTGATAAAGTGCAGTGTGTTTAGGACAGTAACGCATAATGCGCAAATGATTCTAAGGTACTTATTAGATTTTTATGTCATGTGAAATTCATTGGATAGTATTTTTGAATAATAAGAACATGAACGAGCATTCACGTGTCTTTACAACACAATCTTTATCTCGCACTTTAAGCGTCTACCTTAAATAGATAGGTTTCATTATCAAGAACTTTCATTGGATTTACTGCCCTTGTGAGAACTTGTTGGCCATCTTGGAGGTATATAACTGAATATCTGTTCATAAATCAACAAAAAAAAAATGTAAGTAATTTCTCCAAATTAGGGACACGTTCAGTGTGTTTGTAATGCATATGCAATTTTGAGGTAAAAGACAAAGTAAAGAAAAGTTTCTGTAGAAGTGTAAATATAAACAGCTTTCTGAAAAAAAATTCACTAAACTTAGTATGAATAAGGGGTAAAGCAATCATGCATGACCACAAACATGGCCGACAACAGGAAGTAACTCCAACTAAATTTCTGCAAATGCAACCTATCTATAGCACCTTGATTAATTTCATGTGAAACTAAATATAACTTACTATTGTTTACCCTTTTTCCAAAGACATTTTCTATAGAATATGAGAGTCGTAGTATATGGAGTGCTCGGCTCATGACCAAGAGGTTCCGGGTTCGACTCTTGCCGTAGGCTCACCGGTGTTCGGTCTTTCGGATAAGACAGTAAAACCCGATCTCCCGTGTCACGGTAGGCGTAGCGCGAAAAAGATCCCTCACTGCTTCGTTTGGGTACATTACAAAGGTATGAATTTCTATGCAATGTATCAGGCAGATGCCGTCAGTATACAGGTAAAAATAATCATGAAGTGACGTAAAACAATAATCAATCAATGTATTTCAATATCAATTATTGTTTATCTTCATTCCAATAACATTTTCAATAAAATATGAATCATAACTGCGCTTTCACTTTCTCGATATTGAACCTTAAAATGCAAATAAAGAACATTCAGTGGGACGACCTAATTTGCCCTCTATCAAATTGTATTACATTAACATATATAATGTTCTTTCATCTCAGTTTCTGCCTGCGATTGTGGGGGTTTAAGGAAATCATTTTGATATTGATGGATGTGCTTACGTCAATATCGCCTTTTTTCTTTCTTTCTTTTTTTTTTTTTTTTGATCGCAGCCCCATTTTTAAAACCTGTTTCAAAATGTTTCATATACAACCAACCTTGACAGACAGCGACAACACCCAGTCAATCATTCCACATTCATTGTGCTTAACGAATGACCCCCGAGATTGCTCTTCCAATACCTTATATTTTCGATTTCCACAGTTTAGGCCTTGAGCATCACTGAAGAGACATAAGGTGTCGCGATGTGCAAATGTTGCACCAGAATTTATACACGTATATATGGTCTGGTATTTATTATATTATATTATTATATGTTTCAACGGTTATCATATTTAAGTTTCAATTTAGCTTTTCATGAATATACGTTTTTCGCGTGACAAATGGTTGAAGAAAACTACAGAAATTATATACAATGCATAATGAATTAAAAATCTGATCTTTTATTATGTTATTACGAGTGAGTAACTTTCCTAAAATGTTTAGCTTTCAAATTGGAACAAAATTAGCCTATACAAAGGCTCACATAAAATTTATGGATCGTAATAACCTCTTTTCCCTGGACCTTTTTTGTTTATGATGAATAAATAAATAAAAAGAGGGAAAACATCTTCGGAAACTCTACACCTATTATCAAATATAGCAAAATGAAAATAACTAGTTAATAAACAACTAGAATGAGATAAATTTTAGTACACTATGATTCTAATACATACATACATACATACATATATATATATATATTATTATTATTATTATTATTATTATTATTATTATTATTATTACTCGATAAATTGGATAAAGATATGTAAGTTAAGATTTCACAGAATACAGTATAGAAATAATACAGCCCGTTCCCTCCCAAACCATCCCCGTTCCTCATTCCTTCGAATTAAATGAATCAATGAAAAGTATACATTCAATGAGGCAGATTAAATATTTAGATAAACTAAATCAGTTTCTAATTCTACAACTCCTACCAGTTCTTTCAGTTACTTGATTTATTGTCCCATTAGGACTTGATAATAGTGGAGAAGCAATGGTAACCCACATCAAAGGAGTTTTTATTTATCTTAAGTTTTGCAATGTAATACATGGGGGTGGAACTGAACAGCTCTGAAATATAAGCTTACGACGTCATTGGTACTCCTTTTGGAACAATTATTTTGAAATCTTATATTCAGTGCCGCAGTGACGTTGTAACTACATTTTCGTAATTTTACACCATTGGCACTAATCTCCAAAGCAGAGTTACGGTCTTTGCCATGCGCGAATTCAGAAGTTTTTGCCAGAGGGGGTCCAACCAAAAAAAGGTAAATTTTTCTCTTAGACGAGGGCGGTCCAACCCTAAAAATGCCTAAATATTATCTTTTTTGGTAAAATTTTCGGATGCGAGGGGGGTTGAGACCCCCGGTACCCCCTCTGTATCCGCGGATGCTTGCGCTCCCTTTAATTTTGTGTGTGGATTGTAAAAGAACGACAACTCTGTTTTGCAGATTGCATTGGCACACTTATTCTGGTTGTATCCAAGAGCATAAAAATAATCTGGAGGCTATTTTGATCGTTGTCGTTGACGTAAAGCAATATAAACTGTAGATTTTTTTTCTTTATTTTTCAAGTATTGTCCAAATGGTTTACCACGCAAAATTATGTGTCACAAAAATCACTTCCAAGCCCATAAAAGATGTGTGCCGCGATTTGAAATCCATGCCATATGAATTTTCTCTGCAAAACTTATTATTTTTAGTTGAGATATTTGTATATTTTAAATAGAAGTTACATCTCATATTGCGTTACTATACTCTTGATTTGATTCTCTCCGGCTGTATCACTTGCTATGCATTATCTATATTCATTGAGTCTGTGTTGAAATAGCTTTGTGCAGTCCGTATATTTCGGCTATTCACTCTGGATGGGAGTATCCAAGCAGGACGCGCTTACTCCCCCCGGGCACCTGGTCTTACTTCTGGTTTCCAGGATTCCAAAAATGTTCATTTGTTGTTAGTATTGCAGTGGGACTGCATCAGCTATTTTCATAATTTGCAATTCTTTATATTCATTTGCAATACTCAAAGCAATTTAATTTTAAAACTCAGAAATTTTAAGCGAGCGATAAGGGGAAGGGGGGATTGAAGAGAATAGGTTGACTTTATTTACATGATATTTATACCAATTACACCTCTCTTAAACAACCACTTTCCCGGTTTCTTACTTCTGATTAGACCTATACAAAATCAACGTTTATTATGAGGCTGCCTGAAGTGACCACTTTTTTCCTTTACTTTAGTGGTCACTTGTAACCGGTTGGACTGAAGTCTGAGGTGTATCAGAAAGTGAAGCCACAGTGAGTTAGTCTTTCGCTGAATCTCGCTTAATGCTTCGTTCTCATTTCCAAAGGTCCTTAAATCGATTTTGTGAGGTCAGAAATCTTGGTGCTGTTTATGCATCTTTACGAATTTGCGAGTGGTAGAAAACAAATCCTTGTATCTGTC
Source organism: Pteria penguin (assembly GCA_035048485.1). NCBI lineage: Eukaryota > Metazoa > Mollusca > Bivalvia > Pterioida > Pteriidae > Pteria > Pteria penguin. The sequence continues at coordinate 26,364,071 of CM068589.1, read as the reverse complement.
ACTGGACTTCACCTGCCTCGCTGGTGAAAGGATGATCAAGATACGAACTTTGTCGAAGCGGATGTTGAAAAGACGACAGTGTGGACGTCCATGCGCGGATACAGAGGGGGGGGGTTAGGGGGGTCTGGAAACCCCCCCCCCCGGGAATCCGAAAATTTTACAAAAAAAGGGTAATATTTGGGCATTTTGGGGGTTGGACCCCCCCTCGTCTAAGAGAAAAATTTACCGTTTTTGGTTGGACCCCCTCTAACAAAAATTTCTGGATCCGCGCATGACGTAGGGTCTAATACAACACTGGCCCGGCATCCGCAACAGCGTCTCTCCGAGTTTCCGTGCACCGAACTCAGACGGTTAGACCGGGAATTTGGACCCACCCTGAGATTCATGAAATGTGTTTTTCTTATTATTAATATTTCTATAATATTTTACTTTTTTATGTATTTGGGAAGTGGGTACTTATTTGTTTATTTTAGTTTATTTTATTTCTTGATAGAATTATTAATATAATTCTGCATGGTTAGACTCCCTTTAAGACAATTCGTTAGGATAGACTCCCTCTTGACAAAATTTCTGGATCGGCGCCTGTCCTTGAAAAAGCATGTTCGTACAAATCATGTATTCCTAGGAATGTTATTTATAGATGTATATTTATTCTTACCAACATAGTAGTGCACTTATATTTGGAGACCTTAAAATAACTCTCCTCAAGAAAATCAATCAATTTTTTACTTTATTATCATTATGATTATTTTTTAAACATTGTAACACGAACAGATAGTCCAAGAGCCAAGTATACTTCGGATGAAATCTATTCAAAGTTTTCTCTCTATCCATTCAATGTCAATACTGCCTGTCAGCCCCCCCCCCCCCCCTTTCTCTGTTTTCACCTCTCTCGAAATTCAATGCGATGCCCAATAAGTTGCCGCCCAGAGAGTGGACAGTGACTCTGGGACTATGGTCTCGAAAAATCAATCCTGAAACAACTAAGTCAAAATTGACCGCAGAGTCCCCCTTCGATAATAAGGATTTTAAGACACAGACTTCGGGTGCCCATCACCTTGGAGGAGACAGGCTTGTAATGATTTAGCGCTCGTCTCAATGTGCAAACGATTTGGGTTCGATTCGCGGATTGCGCCATTATGTTTAAGAGGTAAGTGACCCCCTGTTTCCGTGATATGATGGAAAAATACTGAGTGACGGAAGAATAAACCAAACCAAACCAAGCTAACGTTTTGG
>CM068589.1:26327835-26357835 GCA_035048485.1 Pteria penguin | reverse complement strand
TCGCGTTCGGTATGTCACAGTGAGGTAAATAAACAATCTCCAAAGCAGAGTTGTCGTTCCTGTGCAATCAACACGCACCTCTGCCAACGTCTCAGGTTTTACAAGATTCTTGTAAAATCAGAGTTTTGCCTCTAGACGATATGACTTGGTCTTCAGTGGCTTTATTATTTAAATTTAAAGCATTTACCATGTAACATTGAGTTTTAATCGGGCTTCTACAAGAAATAATTATAATCTCCGAATTTATACCGCACTATATTTTCTCAGCGTACAAATCAGTGAACTTATGGTAATGCAGTTTGTCAATAACACTATCATTTGCACCTCATTGTCTAATTTTTGCCCAGATAACTTGAATACGATGGCATTTTTCCCAAAACGCGCAAAACAGTCTATATTTTCTGCATTCTGATTAGGGACTACTTTCAGTAGTTGACAGAGATAAAGAAAGTGCAGGGACCGTAACTCTGCTTTGGAGATTGGTAAATAAAGGTGACTGTTATTTCACTGACCATATCTCGCCGTGGTAAAATGACCACAAAACATCGGAGAAAATTGAAGTAAAGGTCATTAATAAGATTTATAATAATATAAGTTATAATAAGTTATAATAAGACTGTAAGATATGATTCCGTCTTGCTGTGGGGGCAGGCTTGGTGTAGTGGTTAAGCGCTTGGCTTGCGGCGCTGACGATCCGGGTTCAGTTCCCGGGTTGCGCCACTATGTTTAAGAGGTTGGTAACCTCCTGCTTCCATGTCGCGATATAACTGAAATATTGTTGAAAGCGACGTAAAACACCAATCAACCAACCAACCAACCGTCTTGCTGTAAAACACATAATACTCACGACTTACATGAGTTGTATGAATCTGCATTGATTCGCGATATTTGTTTTTAGCGAGTCGTCTGCTATCTACAAATCGAAATCCGTTTTAGACAGGTTCATTGCTTTATGCGGCGATTTCCGTTTATTGCCTCGATGTCCGTTATGGTTGTTGACTTGATGGTACCTAATTTCAAACCTACGCAGAGATGTAGAATTGAAAATACGCTTCAAGACTGGAAAGCCGTTAAAACAAATGTATAATTTCGGGAACTCGGAAATACACGCAGTAAATTTTCTAAGAATTATGTATGTTTATATCTAAATTTTTCATAGAACATTTAGGACACTCACACTACCTATTTTTGATTATAAGCTGGATATACACGTCATTTACAGTGGGAAGACTCCATGGTAATAGTTTAAACTAGAGTCTGGTGCCATAAACTGAGAATATACTTAAGTCAAAAATTCATATAATCTTTTGTTCATCAATGAATTGATAACAGGGACTTGGATTTTATTTAGTTTTATTCTACTGATAAATAGAATCAAAGCATTCTGCATTAAAATTTATTTGGAATAAATTAAAATGAAATTTTTGACTTAAGTATATTTTCAGTTTATGGCGCCTGACCTAGGTCGCTCATTTCAATTAAATTTTCTTATAATACGTGAACGCTATTTTAAACAAAAGTATATTATCATTAATTGTTATGGGGAGGGGCTTTATATTAATATTGTATGGTCAAAATCGTTTATTATGATTGTGTCTCGCTTCTTATAGAGTTTGCCCATGTGATGTCACACCACTAGCATTAGCGGCCATGTTGGAGTAGAAGTCTCGGACTTTTTCCATCTTTACCATGTAAACTTCATTAAATTTCTGAGAAATTAACTATATATCAGGGTAGATTTCATGACTTCAGTCTTAATTAATCAGTAAATATAATCATTCAGTTGAAAAATTTCTGTAAAACATTTAGATAAACAATGCGATTATTTCATAAAATTAAGTTAAATCAAGCAGTTTTATATGAGCATTGATGGATAAAGTCCGAGAGTTGTACTCCAATGAGGGAGATAACTCTAGCTAATTTGAGGAAAACAGGACTGTATGGGAACACTCTATATTGTACTATGTGGTTTTATAACCAAAATGAAGCCGGCGTGACTCAGTGGATAAGGTGCTCGGCTCATGACCGAGAGAACGTAGTTCGACTCCCGCCCTGGGTGCACCGGTGCTCTGTGTTTCGGATGAGACAATTAAAACCGAGGTCCCATGTCACGGTAGGCGTGGCACGTAAAACATCCGTCACTGTTTCGGGTGGGTCCGAAAGGTGGAAGGGGGAGTTGCAGCTTCCCATGACTGATGTTTTGCACTATTCGATCTGGAAAAGGGGGGGGGGAGGGGGTATTGCAGCGCAAAAAATTGTCGAAATGATATTTTTTGGGTAACATTTTGCGACCAAAAGTGAGAGTAAAGGAGGTGCAAAATTCGCCAATAGTAAGCTAGTTGGCATGTGTGAATGCTATTGTTAGAATGGATTGTCTATCAAAATCGGAATTCCGCTCCCTGGTCTATGCTCATTTCAATGCTTCAGAGTTTTGGTCTTTTTCTATCAATCTATTGTCTAGTGCGAAGGAATGTTTTGTTTCCAGATTGATGTGGTCTGATGAACATTTTCCCCTAAAATATGGTCAACAAATCACCCAACAAGTCATTCTACCATAGACATGATGTTATATACAATAAAATTTAGTTGCTAAAAAGGCAGCAACTTTATTTTCTCCTACTTTTTGATTTATTTTGTAACAAGTGTTTGACATTTCTTTGTAAAAATAAACTGTACGATTCATAGTCGTTGTTGGTGACATAGATCAAAGAATAAACCGTAACAAAGGCAAGATTGATTAACACTCGATTTTTAAGCTGTTTTGTACAAAACATGCCGCTAATGGCACGCGCAGTTTATTTTCGCCTCGATTTTGGCTAATACATAAGTTTCACATTTCCCCTTTTCTTCGGAAATCCTGGACCCGCCACTGATCATTTATAGCAGATGATATAAATATTACAGAATTCCGTTTATATTTTAACAAACAGTTTTCAAAATACAAAATTACCACAGCTACTCGGTTTCATAAAGCTTTATGTTCTTTTTATTAACCTATTTTAATATGTGATTATTATATAAATCTAGTCAAAAGATGCACTGTAGAAAATTTAAGATTTTGTTATCGTTTACCAGCAGATGTTGATGATTGAAGATTAAACTATTTTAATTTATTAATAAGAAGAAAAGACAGAAAAGTGAGAAAAAGGAGAGAGTGAGGGGGGGGGGGGAGGGGGGCTTACTTGGATTAGAAAAGCAACTAATCGCAATGATTTATAGGACTGCTGTATGTTTAGCATATTACATTTATTTACATATATATATATTTATATATATATCATTTCTTCTTTTTTTATTTTTCTTAGTACGGATATAAAGCAAATCTTTATCCACCTACTTTGAATTCAATGCATGAATTTGGTAGTAAAATATATTTGTTAGGGAGGTTTCTAATTATATTTTACGACCAAATTAATTCCCATTCAAACATTTTCCAATAGATACCTCCTGCTCAGTGCTGTAAGCTACAGTAGGCGACTCAATCCTTCGTCTTCATCTGTCTCGTTTTTGTGATTCAAACGAAATGTATGTATATGCTTTGTCAACCGAGGAATTGAACAGCTTAGAAGGCCTGACAAGCGGAGGTGTCAAATAACTGATAGTATCTATATGTATTTCTAGCCAGTCACCGACTTTTAAGCGAAATTCATTCAAGGATACGACATTTATTGATTAATTCTTGATGTATTGAGGGAATCAGAGCATCAAATTGAAAAGAAAAATCATACTAACTATTCATATAAAAGTTTTGTCAATGAGATTCAAATTCTGAATTTAGCAAATTTCCGGTATTTTTTTTTCACATTGATAGAAGTAGAGTTATTTATATATTTTACAAACGACTGTACCTAGTTTGGAATATTAAAGTACATAATTACACGAGCGGATATGGAATAGGGAATTCCGGAATTTCCCACTCCCGCCTACCATTTGAAAAACACGAGACACCTGAAAAAAGATATGAAGCCAGGGGAAATAAATCTGAATTGACTCCTTCATTTAGCTACAGATATATGCAGCTGAACCTGCCTTAAAGGCCATCTGCAATTAGTAATCACCTGTCATTAACGCCCACCTTTCTCTGCTCTATTGTTTTGGGGTTTTTTTTAAAACAAACCTGTTTTAAGAGGTCACCTGCAAAAAAGACCACTTTTCAACCGTTGTTGTTTTCTGAGAACTTGTTAGACTATATACATGTAAATGAATACTGGTGTTGCTGAATCCTTTTGTTGTTTGTTTGTTTCTTTCTTTCTTTCTAGATCTGCCTTCGAAAGTAAGTCATGGTGTTTCATTGTATTGTTCTATCCATATCATGGTTCCAAGCGAAGCGAATCGTCAAAAGTTTCGAACCAAAAATTCTTTTACTTAAGTGGCCAACCAGCAAAGTCAGTAGCGGTGACAGAGTAGTAAGTAAATGCCGTATGTTACGGGAAGTCTAGTGGTTAGAATTTCCCGACATACTAGTATATGTTCATTTTGCTCGTATAATGTGCATCTGATAGCAAGGTCAGCAAGTCCAATTCATTGTAAAAGAGTTCATTGTGTCAGGTAACATGTCAAAATATGTGTCGCACATGCGTAATATCATCTTGATAGTATGGGAGAATTCTTTTTAGATAGGGTTAATCACAGAAATCCTTATAGACTCTATCAGTATCTGATTGGTTTTAGTACAAGTGATATTTATATAGTAATTGATAATTGATTTTTGTTTAACGTCACACCACGAGAATTTGACGTATATAGTGATGGCATCTGCCTGATGCGGGTCATACAAATTTTCACCTTTGCAACGAACCCACCACGACACGGGGCCTCGGTTTTTACTGTCTTATCCGAAAGACAGGACACCGGTATGACCAGAGCGGGACTCGAACCCCGGCCTCCCGATTAGAAGGCGAGCGCGATACAACTAGGCCACGCCCGCTTATATTTGTATAGTATATGATAGATTTGATACACTATTGTTTACTATAGTATAGTGCGTTATCATATACAATATTAAAGCATAACATGGTATAGTATAGTACAGCATAGCATAGCATAGTATAGTACAATATAGCATAGCATAGCATAGTATAGTATAGCATAGCATAGTATAGTATAGCTTAACATAGCATAACATAGTATAGTAAAGTATAGTATAGTGTAGTATAGCATAGTATAGCGTAGCATAGCATAGCATATTATAGCACAGTATAATATAGTACCGTATAGTATAGTATAGTATAGTATAGAATATCATAGTATAGTATAGTATAGCAAAGCATAGTATCATATAGCATAGAATATCATAGCATAGTATAGCATAGTATATCATAGTATAGTATAGTATAGCATTGCAAAGAATAGTATAACATAGATTGTATAGTATAGTATAGTATAGTATAGTATAGTATAATGAAGTATAGTATAGTATATATAGTATAGTAAAGTATAGTATATTGAAGTATAGTATAGTATAGTATAGTATAGAATATCATAGTATAGTATAGTATAGCAAAGCATAGTATCATATAGCATAGAATATCATAGCATAGTATAGCATAGTATATCATAGTATAGTATAGTATAGCATTGCAAAGTATAGTATAACATAGATTGTATAGTATAGTATAGTATAGTATAGTATAGTATAATGAAGTATAGTATAGTATATATAGTATAGTAAAGTATAGTATAGTGAAGTATAGTATAGTATAGTATAGTATAGAATATCATAGTATAGTATAGTATAGCAAAGCATAGTATCATATAGCATAGCATATCATAGCATAGTATAGCATAGTATATCATAGCATAGTATAGTATAGCATTGCAAAGTATAGTATAACATAGATTGTATAGTATAGTATAGTGAAGTATAGTATAGTATATATAGTATAGTAAAGTATAGTATAGTGAAGTATAGTATAGTATAGTATAGTATAGTACAGTATAGTATAGTATAGTATAGTGAAGTATAGTATAGTATAGTATAGTAAAGTATAGTATAGTATAGTATAGTATAGTATAGTGAAGTATAGTATAGTATAGTATAGTATAGTATAGTATAGTATAGTATAGTATAGTATAGTATAGTATAGTGAAGTATAGTATAGTATAGTATAGTATAGTATAGTATAGTATAGTGAAGTATAGTATAGTATAGTATAGTATAGTATAGTGAAGTATAATATAGTATAGTATAGTATAGTGAAGTATAGTATAGTATAGCATAGTATAGTGAAGTATAGTATAGTATAATATAGTATAGTAAAGTAAAGTATAGTATAGTATAGTAAAGTAAAGTATAGTATAGCATAGTATAGGGAAGTATAGTATAGAATAGTATAGAATAGTATAGTATAGTATAGTATAGTATAGTGAAGTATAGTATAGTATAGTATAGTATAGTATAGTATAGTATAGTATAGCATAGTATAGTGAAGTATAGTATAGTGTAGTATAGTATAGTATAGTATAGTGTAGTATAGTATAGTATAGCATAGTATAGTGAAGTATAGTATAGTATAGTATAGTAAAGTATAGTATAGTATATTATAGTATAGTATAGTGTAGTATAGTATAGCATAGTATAGTATAGTATAGTATAGTATAGCATAGCATAGTATAGTGAAGTATAGTATAGTGCAGTATAGTATAGTACAGCATAGCATAGCATAATAAATCATAGCATAGCATAGTATAGTATAGCATAGCATAACATAGCGCAGTATACGAGGGATGTTCCGAAATTATTGTTACTTTGGCGATTTCTTTTTGATAGAAGTAATTGTGATCATTTTACTTTGCCCTGTCCTTCGAAGTACTCCTCCTCTGCATTTATGCATCGTTTCAATCGATCAATCCACTTTTGGAAACAGTTTTCGTACTCTTGAATTGGTATACTCATAAGATACTGGTGAATAACAGAGCCAAGGGCATTTCTTGATTTATATTTTTTCCAGATAGGTGAAATTTTAGTTTGGGGAACAAGAAAAAGTCACAGGGGGCCAAGTCTGGTGAAAATGCAGGGTGGGGGAGGACAGTGACCTTTTCTGCCTTCAAAAACTCCGTTACAATACGCGCCTTGTGTGCTGGCGCATTGTCATGCAAGAGCCTGAGGTACTTCAAACCTGTATGTTGGCGGCGGCGTTTGTAGACTTTCTTCAGTTTTCGAAGTACAACGTCTCTATAATACTTTGCTGTGACAGTTTTGCCTTTCGGAACAGGGATTTGCATGATTGGACCCTTGTTATCAAAGAATATGACATACAAAACCTTCCTCACGGTGCGTATTCTTTTAGCAATGCTAGGGCGCCTGGCGTTTTTGTTTGCCCAGATTCGATTAGAGCATTTTCTTTTGGGCTCGAAAAAATACACCCATGTTTCATCACCTGTGACCAAATTATCAAAAGCCTTTTTGCTGTATTTTGGGTATTTCTTCAATAAGGATTTGGCCTTGTCAACCCGGGACCTCTTTTGGACGTCAGTTAGTAAATAGGGTATCCACCTGGCATTGATCTTGCCCAGCTTAAGATGTTTCTTTAAAATACAGTGAATACGTGCTAAAGACAAGCCTGTCATTTTAGCTAACTGCCTGACAGTGTACCTTGCATCTTTTTCAAGGATTTGCCGAATTCGTTCAATGTTATGCTTTGTTGTTGTTGTTGCAGGGCGACCTGTGTGAGCAGCATCTTTCAGCTGCTGGTGTCCCGACTTAAATTGAGCAACCCACCTACAAATAGTCATATATGACATTTGACCCTTCCCATAAATATCACACACCTCACGATGAATATCTACCGCCTTTAAGCCAAGTAGAGACCTACCTTTGATATAGGTCCTAATTTCAATTACGTTTTCAGCTCTCTTGCCAACCATATTTATATAGAGTGTAACGAGTACGCTACAAAACAATGTACACAGCACCAAGGTCAGTGTAATTGTGAGCGAGAAATTTACCTATACCACGCTTCAGATATCACGCTATCGCCATGAGGTAGTTTTAAGCTCATTTAGCACTATTTCCACGAGATTATGCGCAAGTAACAATAATTTCGGAACACCCCTCGTACTATAATGGAATATAAAATGGTACAGTATAAAATAGTATAGTAAAGTATAATATAGTTTGGTATAGTATAGTACAGTAAATCTATATATGTATTTAATTCTCTTACACATTTCTTATTATTTTGTCTTTTATTTAAAACTATCCATACTCCAAGCTATTGTAGTACTTCTACTACCTCGTCCTTACATAAAAACTGCATTAGTCCACATTATTTCTGACAGCAATATATAAGCCAGTGTATCTCAGTGTATGAGATGCTCGGCTCGTGACGGGGATGTCCTGAGTTCAACTCCCGCCATTGATACACCGGTGTCCTGTCTTTCAGATGAGAAAATAAAAACCGAGGTCCCGTGTCACGGTAGGCGTGGCACGTAAAAGATTCCTCACTGCTTCGGATGGGTCTGTTTCAAAGGTAAAAATTTCTATACAATGCATCAGGCAGATGCCGTTACCTTGTACGTGAAATAATTGTGGAGTGACGTAAAACAATAATCAATCAATCATTCAGATCGGAATAAAAATTTACCATCGATGTGTGTTTGGTTGGTTCATGACTATCTTCCTTCGCTTTCAACAATTTTTCATTTATATCGCGTCATGGAAACAGGGGGGGTAACCAACCTATTAAACATCGTGGCGCAATCTGGGAATCGAACCTGGATCGCCCGCACTACAAGATGAGCCCTTGACCGCTACACAGTGTCTTCCCTACGACTAATATTTTGTACAACAAATACCACAGTGCTTTATCACATATTATAATTTACTAAAACTATTTCAGAAAACAAAAAGCTATTCATCATAATATTATGTATAAATCTATATCAAAGAGGAAATAAAGAAGGAATGAATAAATAATTACTTTTACTTTCTATTCCCTACTTTGAATCATCATGCTTTTGATGTTAGACGGCAAAACAGTTCTTAATGTATTTTCATTGTTTAAGCAATCTTGTTTGGGGAATGTGATTTTACTCAAAAAGAGAGATAACTAGTAAAAGTACTATGTTTGTCTGTCTGTCTGCCTTTCCCATCCGTCCGCCCGTCCGTCCGTCTGTCCATCCATCCATCCATCTATCTATTGTCATTTCGTATATTGTTATATGAATGTAATCTGTATTCCATGTTTAATTTCACCACCTTCCGTTACCTCTTCACGATGCATCACAACTTCCTTTCCTTCGGAATTAAAAAAAAAAAAGAAAAGTAAAAAAAAAAAAAAAAAAACGGTGTCCTGTCTTTCGTATGAGACCGTAAAAACCGAGACCCCGTGTCGTGGTATGCACGGCACGTTAAAGATCCCTTACTGCTTCGAGTGGGTCCTTTGCAAAGATCAAAATTTGTGTGCCCTGCATCAGGCAGATGCTTCACCATATACGTGAAATATTCGTGGTGTGATGTTAAACAAAATTCAATCAATCAATGGTTTATTGGTCAAGATAATTGTTCGAGGTGTCAAGTATACACTAAGAAAGTTAGAGAATAATTTCTTGTTCCGAGTGATGAGAAAGATGGTTGTTTAAGACAAGTGACTGCTTTATACAGGTGCCCTTTAAAGCGAGTTTTACTGTATTTTTGAGTGTGTTTATTGTATAAAAATCCTTACACAAGTAATTTACAAGTTGCTTGATGGGCAGGCTTGGGGGGGGGGGGGGGGGGGGGTAGCCATTGGCTTGCTGTGCCTGCTTCTGTTTTCCGGATTGCTCAACTTTTTTCAAGAGATTCATGACGCAATATATAGCTGAAAAAATATTGAAAACGAATTAAAACACCAACCAACCATAGACCTGCTTGACGATCATCAACCAAGCAACCACCCAAACAATCTACCGACTATCAACCAACCCACCAACACTCCAAACAATTATTTCTCAATTTTCAGTCTTTAAATTTTGTAAATCACTCAAAAACTAAGGAGTATCTCCTTCAAGCACGGCTCTGTCCTTAGATTGATTCGTTGGCTCACTTCTTTGGCCACTTCGGTTTAAACTCTGCTCTTCAAATATTAATTTTTTATTAAAATTCCAATCATTTTTAGGTGGTAATTGACAAACAAATGTACACTGTGATTCAAGTTATTGAGAAGAAACCTATAACCATTGTCATCTTTGTTGTAATGTAAATAAAACACTGAATTTAAACCACTCAGAATGTAAATAAAATCATTGTAACAGTAAGTGTGTGGAAAGAATACAAACTAATTTTTCACCTGTTAGATTTATCTATTAATTTATTTGGTTTTCTTTTATTTCTCTATGCTATTTATTTTATTATTATTATTATTATTTTTCTTACTATTATGATTATTATCACTATTATTGTTATTATTATTATTATTATTATTATTATTATTATTATTATTATTATTATTATTATTATTATTCATTTATTCATTTATTCATTTATTCATTTATTTATTTTAAATCATTATTATTATTATTATTATTATTATTATTATTATTATTATTATTATTATAATTATTATTATTGTTATTATTATTATTATTATTATTATTATTATTATTATTTATTTATTTATTTATCTATTTATTTATTTATTCATTTATTTATTTATTTTTTGTCTGTTTTGTTTTGTTACTTATTTGTTTATCTTTCTCTCCTTACATGTGAATTGGAATGAAGCTAACATATTGTTTGGCTTTAAACTTTGTTAACTGGTATAATATATTGTAAAGAAACAAAACTACCGCACAATGTTATTCTCAATATGTGTAATAACGTTTAAAATTAAGCCTGGCGTAAAATGAAAACTAATAAACAAAATCCCATTTGAAAGAATCCATCTTATTAACAAATGTTTTGAAAGAAATACATATGAAAATACATCTATACTTTTTGTCTAAGTTTGAATGCAAGGAATGAAAAACAAAATTAATATTCATCAATTGCAATTTTTATGTTACGGTCAGCACACATGTACATAGTGTAAAGGGTTCACAGAAGTACAGAATGCAGAAAGGAATTTCACAGTCTCTTTGTCCGGCACCTTCACGTCTCGCCATTATCTATCTTTCCGGAATCGTTTTCTACTCGGATTTTATAATGCAATAATTTGGCTTTTCAGCTGATACAGAGATTGTATCGGACATTTCAATCGCTCACATTAAATTCTAATTAATGTTACAAATGACACTAGCATACGCCGCCTAAAGTTCAAAGCTTTTTTAAAACGCGTTTTCAAAAAGCATTGCGCATGCGTAATTATTTTCAAACGTCATACCTAACTTTTCGTACGTAAGTATACGGAATTTTAGAGTATCAAGTTACGTGATAAATCAGTCGAGATCTAACCTCTTGTGTTTTATGTTGTCCTTTTGCTAATCTGTCTATACTTATTATTCAAACTTGAAAGTTAGGAAATGACATAAATAAAGTTTGAAGAGGTGTCATGCAATATTATGACTGATTGATGTTTTCCGCTGATTTTCTACAATATCACGGTGATTTTGCAACAGTACATGATAGGAGCAATTTGTTTACTGTAAACATTCCGCCATTTTTTTTAAAGAAAAAAATGTAAAAAAGAAAAAAAAGGGGGGGGGGGTAATAAAAGACACTCTAAAACAAATGCTCCGAACAACTGTAAAAGACCATTAACGGATCCAGACCCCACGGTGCTTTTTTTTATGTATCAAACAACCCCCTCCCCCCGATCTTTTGAACTTTTCTATGGAAATGATCACAAAGGACATTTTTAGGACCAGACATCATCACCTTGGCGAAATTTTACTAAAGGGTAAAAACGTCTCCCTATGGGACACGTGGATCATCTTTTGATGATACGAAAGGTGATCGATATGCCCGCATGTGTAAATCATGGCGTAAATCTAAAATTCCACATCAAGTTTGACTCCGTCCATGTCAAGCTGCATTTCTCTCTCCCCATTTTGGTATGAAAATTCCTCCAAAAAGGGTAATTTTTGAAAGTGCAAATCCCTTTTATGAGCAAGATTTTACTAAGAAGTTCACTTGGACGAGATGAGAGGGTTAATAACCTCCTATCGAAAATTTGGATCCGCCCCTGTTTTGCATATAAGCAATACATGCAAGAGTGAGTGAACTATTACCTTAATCAATAATAAGAAGTCCTCCGAAAGAAAGTATGTATTATATAAGTAACAAGAAACACTCAATGTCCATAAATTTTCGGCCGCTTGACCTTTATCAAGTGGAAACAAAAAATAACCACATCTCCAATAAAGTCGGTCAAAACTCATAGGCGAATGTAGAAATTAAAAGAAAGATGGGAGATTCAGCTTCCCAGGACTAATGTTTACACTATTTGGTCCTGAAATGGGGGTTGCAACCCTAAAATGTTTGAAAATGACTTCTTTGGTGAATTTTCCGACCAAAGGCAGGGGGAAAGGGTTGTAACCCTTGCAACCCACTCTGAATCCGCCAATGTTGCTGGTTAAATCAGTCATGTAAAATGTTATAAATCATTACCTTAATGTGTTCTACGTTGATTTTTGGAATCATATCGTCACTGTATGGAGGTCTGATATATTTATTTTATATTTATATTTATTTATTACCAGACCAGATTTGAAATTTTATTCTTGTTGTAATTCTTATTTTTGTTGGATAAGTTCGCTCCAGAATGCATCATTCACTTATACGGTGACGGGAAATGTGATGTATCGAAGAAACCGGATAAAAAACTCCGATTTCCGGCAAATGTACTGTCCCGCACCCTTTTTCGTGCTTTTAGACCTGATCAGACTACCTGTCCAAATAATGTCATTATATTCATCAGTGAATTTTAAAAGCTAACACGAATGATTAAAAGTAACTGCTGATTGTTTGTATACGTCAAGTGAGTTTTATTTACATATAAAATACGCATATTACCTACATTTATATATCGGATGCAGCGAACATATGTTCTGTATAACATTAACAACCAGCACAGTATTCCGGAACAGTTGAATCGTTACCACTTTGATATGTTCATGTTTAGTATATTTTCCGGAAAAAAGATATAACTGGTCAAAGCATAGTAATTGCATTTCCCATAGGGTCCCATGTTAAATTACCGAACTTCCAGCAAGATTTACACAACATCCTACATTTTAGCTATATATAATCCACATATCAAAATGTTTGTCAGACCCTCCTCTATCAGAATTTTAACAGTTTACTATAGGTTATCCACCTTAATTTCGAGAAAATCATGCTGGAAGGGGGATACCCCCCAAAATTGGCTAAAATTCAAATGTAAACAACCACCCCTTTTTAGGTCATTAAATCTTTACATTAGCGAAATGAGATAAAAATTCATGATTTTACAGCAGAATCAATCTTTATTTATACATAAATCAAATAATTTCATCCAATCACAGCTCCTGATACATTGAAATTGTAGTCCCTATCTCCCTACACCACATCAGCCAATCACGGCTCTCGTTAATTACCTTTCTTTGACCTATAGAGGCATTTAACTACTTTATCAAACTAGGAAAGCCGCTGTCAAACAAAAGTGTGTTGATTTTTGAATAAAATGACACAAATTTCATGAAAATCCATGCAGTAATTCATAAGAAATGTCACTTTAAAGATGCCTACCCCCATCTGGAGTGTATTGAAAATGGGCACAAATTTGGATTAGGGGTCATGTCTAAGGGGCCTGTAAATTGATAACACTTTATGACTTTTACCTGGTTTAGCCTTTCAGTTTTGTTCATTATACATTGAATAAACATGTTCTAATAAAATTTTAATCAATTTGTGAGTCATATTGATTTTTTAATAATACTCTTGAAAGCTAAATATGCCATTTTCTGTACAAAAATACAGACATTCCATGATGTTATTATTTCAAGTAGAACTTTGGAGGTAAATGATGTTATACACATTTCGGCTTAATTCGGTGTGTTTTTGACTTGTACGGGGAAGATCATATGATAATTTTTATCGAAAATCCCCAAAACTTTACATCGAATTGCGTACTTTTACAAATTCAAGTTTCACAGTCCACAATGTAAAAAGTGCACAAAATCTGAAAAAATTGGGGTAAAATTCTGCAAATACTGTTTCAAATGTCTCAAATATCCAACACAATGGAATCAAATCAGTCATCCATGCAAAATACACAAAATTAATTTGTTAAAATTTGGCAAATTTAAACCACCCCCCTTTTTTTCCAGAAATTTCAATATTGAAAATTCTAGGCACTTTGAATCAAAATTTGGGGCCAATTTGATATGATTTTAGGTTAAATGGACTGCATAAACAAGAAAATGAGGTCAAACTGCATTTTTGAAAAATTTAGTATTTCGCCTATAGGTCAAAGCATAGTAATTGCATTTCCCATAGGGTCCCATGTTAAATTACCGAACTTCCAGCAAGATTTACACAACATCCTACATTTTAGCTATATATAATCCACATATCAAAATGTTTGTCAGACCCTCCTCTATCAGAATTTTAACAGTTTGCTATAGGTTATCCACCTTAATTTCGAGAAAATCATGCTGGAAGGGGGATACCCCCCAAAATTGGCTAAAATTCAAATGTAAACAACCACCCCTTTTTAGGTCATTAAATCTTTACATTAGCGAAATGAGATAAAAATTCATGATTTTACAGCAGAATCAATCTTTATTTATACATAAATCAAATAATTTCATCCAATCACAGCTCCTGATACATTGAAATTGTAGTCCCTATCTCCCTGCACCACATCAGCCAATCACGGCTCTCGTTAATTACCTTTCTTTGACCAACTTGCCAAAGTCGCACATGGTGGAGAATCTAAACTCAGGTGAATATGAATTCTATCTCTGAAACCCCACATGGGGAAAATAAACAATTTTCTGGTGTCAGACAGAAGTTGCCCTTCGATGTCGATGGAGGTTGCGATGATCGAGATAAAGAGAAACATACGTACAGTCCGGGAAATCCTTTTATTACCATAGACTACACACCGAAGTGTAAAGACACTGACCTAAATCCGTTCGGATCCCCACAGAACTTTGGAAATGTAAGAATTGTCCCCACCCCAATTGTTCCAATAACCCTACCGAAGTTCACCGGGACAAATGAAGACCCTGAAAAATTTCCATCTGATTTTGAAGCAATGATGCTCATTCAAGGATTAGATGGGACACATTTTTGCTGATAGTTGGAAGATGATAGCCTCCTTTTCTCTCCATCTAAAGGGGTCGGCTTTTGTGTGGTATAAAATCTTGTCTCCTGACCCGTTTCATATTTCGTGGATTTCATTAAAAGCGAAATTCCAAGAGCACTATGTGTCAATGAATCCGTCCACAAATATGTCGCTGTATGCAGAGTCGGCTGCTTTCAATAATCTTCAGCTGGGTGCACAGACACTCTATGATTTTCATTGTGAAATAGTACAAAAAGGTCACAGGTTACAAAAGACCCCACTTGACATTATGTGTAAATTTATAGATGGACTGCCGAGTTCTTTACAATACTTTGTGCGGGCAGGGCGACCCAACACAGTGGAGGAGGCCCTACAAAGTGCAAAAATGGGTGAGGCGTTCGGATATCAAACACCAAGTGCAGATTCAATCAGCATGGATACCACTAAATCTATCAATGTGAATTCTGTTAAGCGAGGACACTACTATTGACAATTTGCAGCAACAAATTCAACTCCTCACTGCTAAGATTGACAGTCTCGCTTCTACACGCTTGCAGTACAGTCCTCAGGATCAGCCTCGTGTGGATAACCGACCTCCATCCCAGACCTTAGAATGTTATAAGTGTAGAGGTCAAGGTCATCGTAAAGCAGAATGTTGCTAGGCAGGACGGGATGCACCAAAACCGGGTACCAGTTGTCAGATATGTCGTCAAAATGGACATCCAGCATCTGATTGCACACAGTTTCTGACACCAAGCTCAGAAAATCCGGAAAACCAGAAGGGCTCGGTCGAAAGGCGCGGTCGGCCACGAGAGAGCCTTTAGATGGAACGCGTCCAAGACATCGCAGTCGGTCTCCAGAACGTTTAAGTGACAGTGAACACTCTTTCGAAGAACGAACAGAATGTGAATCCGTTACCAGTGATGATGCTTGTTCTGAAGATGGTGATTGTGAATTTATGTATCTAAATGTTTCTATTCATCATATGAAAATATCTGCAATTGTAGATAGTAGTAGTTCTGTTAATGTCATGTCAAGCAAACTTTTCAATTCATTGCCTAATGATTGCCATACATCTTTGATTCAAAGTACTGAAGGTACTAAGGTTATTGTTGCAAATAATGACATTGTTGAAATTTTGGATACATGTTTTGTAAAAGCGAAATTGCCATCAGGTAAAATGAAACTCAGAGTATATGTCATGGAAAACACTTCACATCCTCTTATTTTGGGTATGCAATATTTGAAGTGTAAGAAAGTTCAGGTAAATTTTGCTGATAATTCTATTTCATTTAATCATTCTGTGAGAAATACACATGCATTTGATATATCTCCCAATACAGAGAGTGTGTACTTTGTGAAAGTTCAATTGTCTGTAAGGATAGGTACTCAAGGTATTTGTAACGGTAGTATAGCACTTGCTAAAACAGGGTTGTTGTTAGCTAGAGCTCTGGTAACAGTATCAGTTGTGAATACCATACCTGTCAAAATTCTTAATATTACAGACAAGATGATATCTGTACCTAGAGGGTTTAAATTAGCAGAGCTCACACCTGTTAATGATTCATTGACTGTTCATTATATGAAATCTGCTTGTACATATTATCATGATTTTAGAGTACATCAATGTAACAATGTAAATGTTGGGATACGTACATGTAATAATTTGAAAAATAGTGACTATGATATTTGTTGTCATGAACATGATATTAAGGGTACACATTCACAGGAATCAAATGACAATTGTGAAGCCAGTTCTGATGTGAGTCAATTGTGTGATGATAAATGCATGAATAAGGTTCATTTTAAGAACTTCTGTGACAATTTTAGCTTTGATGAATCATGTTTAACTGAAGGGCACAAATCTGATTTGTTGCAAACTTTGTATAGATTCAAAGATATTTTTGTTACTAAAGATAACCCTAAATTAGGCTTTACTACCCTAGTGCAGCACCATATTCCCCTTAAGCCGAATGCAGTTTCGAAGCACCAGAGACCGTACAGGCTTCCTCCCGACAAAAAGGAAGTTTTGCGCCACCACTTGGAGGAACTTTTAGAGCAAGGGGTTATTGCACCTGTGAGTCCAGACGAAAATCTTCCGATAACTAGTCCCATAGTGCTTATTTCAAAACGTGGAAAACCGAAGGCACCCGATGGTACTCATGAAGCTAGCCTTTCTTGTTACCGCTTTTGCTGCGATTTTAGATACCTTAACTCGCAAACACAGGAATTTAGGTATGCTATTCCAGACTTGCAAGAGCTAACGGAATCATTTGCAAACAAATCGCCAAATTTCATATCTTCCATAGACTTAAGTTCTGGTTTTTTCCAAATGGGCATCGCGGAGCAGTCGTCAAAATACACTGCCTTCAATACTTGTTTTGGCACGTACAAGTTCAGATGGCTTCCGATGGGACTAAGCACAGCTCCGAACTCATTTCAGTTACTAATGGACCGAGTACTTAGTGACCTTACATTTAAGTCAGCACTCTGCTATTTGGATGACGTCATAATTATGTCCCTCTTAACTTTCTCTTGAAAAATAGTGTGCGTTTTCAGTGGAGAAAAGAACACCAAATGGCATTCGAACACCTTAAGTCTCAGTTGACACGTGCGCCGATACTAGCCTATCCGCGATTTGATTTGCCGTTCCGTATCGCTGTCGACACCTCTAGCAGGGGCATAGGCTTCATGTTATATCAGCTGCACCCTACAGCACATGAAAAGGATGAAGTGCTAGTGATTCGATTTGGGTCCAAGGGTTTATCAAAATACCAACGTTCTTATGGACCAACAAAGTTAGAACTGTTAGGTATGACATACGCGGTTCTAGAGTGCGCATCATATGTACGTGGAACTCGTTTTGTTGTAGAATGTGACCACCAGGCGCTTAAACCGCTCTATCAGAAACAATTAAAAGGCGCTATTTATGAACGATGGCTTGCTATACTGCAGGAATTTACGTTCGACATTAAGCACAAGCCTGCAAAGGAAATGTGTGTACCTGACGCTTTGTCGCGAAATATACCACATAATCATGGTGATGATTTCGATAGCCCGGATGCTGAAGATGAGTTCTTCCCGTGTGTCAACGAGCGTTCAGGACGGATATTACTTCCGGATGGCCAGTCTCTTCCTTCATGTTTTCAGTCACCGGTAGAGGAAGTTAATGAAATTGCTCTTATTACACCTCAGCTTGACGGTGACCTTGGATACGATGCTGACACTGACGAACACCTAGATGCACCGTTGAAGGAAGGACGCTGTAAGATTGTCGGACGTACTCATGCATCTAAAATGTGCTCTCCCGCTACATATGTGAAACATCCGAACGCGCATGCCATTTCATTTTGTGACATTGAAAATAACACTAACAAAACATCTTGCTATTCAGTTAGAAATAATGAGACTGACACTGTAGTGTGTGATAATCTTGTTCAAACAAGCATTACTACCACTCGTAGTGATCGCTTGGACAACAGCTCTACTGACACAATTGTTAGTGCGCACACTGTGTATTGGCCCGGTACTGATGTCACATTAGAGGCTGCTAGTGCATATTCTATTGACAGCGAAATCATCCTAAAACGTGTCAACTACTGGTGATAGTGAAACCAACCGAAACTTGTCATGTGCTAGTGATAGAGACACTACTGTTCATATAGGTGACACTAACGCGCATCCAATATCTCACACTGAGGATACCGTTCATTCCGAATCTGTTGTGGAAATCCGTATTATTGACAGTAGCAGTCGTTCAAGTGACTGAGACGAAAGAGCTGTTTCCGATCTTACGCGTGAGCTTCTTGCTAAGAGTGATAAAAACTTGAAAGACATAGTTGCGTTACAGCGCATGGATACATACATCAGACCTATCTTAGACTATCTTGTGGATGATCGTTTACCTCGGTCGCAGAAGCTGTCACGGCGAATACTTCTGCAAGCATCGGACTACATAGTATCAAACAATATTTTGCTCCATCGTAAACTAGCCAAGTCGAAGCGCGTGCAGGGACACACTCAGTATCAAGTGGTATTGTGTATGAAGTTATTTAGCCAAATGACTTTCAAATTAGATATTTGGGATGAACTTGCCCTAGAAATTTTAGGTAATGTTTCAAATTGTATCTTGTTCATGGTTCAAGATTTTGTGTTTTGCTTTTTGTTTCAAAATGTATGAAAAGTTGAGACATTGAATTATAGTTATTTCCTTTTTATACTGGAATCAGCAGACTTTAGTGACTGTCGGTAGGTTTTTGCATATACTAATACATACATGCACCATGCATTGTTGGAAATTGTATACGGAATATTGTGATGGTTCATTCAAAATTGTCTTTACAGTGCCAATTTTGTTAAGGGGGAGGATGTTCTGTATAACATTAACAACCATCACAGTATTCCGGAACAGTTGAACCGTTACCACTTTGATATGTTCATGTTTAGCATATTTTCCGGAATAAAGATCTAATGGTCAAAGCATAGTAATTCCATTTCCCATAGGGTCCCATGTTAAATTACCGAACTTCCAGCAAGATTTACACAACATCCTACATTTTAGCTATATATAATCCACATATCAAAATGTTTGTCAGACCCTCCTCTATCAGAATTTTAACAGTTTACCATAGGTTATCCACCTTAATTTCGAGAAAATCATGCTGGAAGGGGGATACCCCCCAAAATTGGCTAAAATTCAATGTAAACAACCACCCCTTTTTAGGTCATTAAATCTTTACATTAGCGAAATGAGATAAAAATTCATGATTTTACAGCAGAATCAATCTTTATTTATACATAAATCAAATAATTTCATCCAATCACAGCTCCTGATACATTGAAATAGTAGTCCCTCTCTCCCTACACCACATCAGCCAATCACGGCTCTCGTTAATTACCTTTCTTTGACCTATAGAGGCATTTAACTACTTTATCAAACTAGGAAAGCCGCTATCAAACAAAAGTGTGTTGATTTCTGAATAAAATGACACAAATTTCATGAAAATCCATGCAGTAATTCATAAGAAATGTCACTTTAAAGATGCCTACCCCCATCTGGAGTGTATTGAAAATGGGCACAAATTTGGATTAGGGGTCATGTCTAAGGGGCCTGTAAATTGATAACACTTTATGACGTTTACCTGGTTTAGCCTTTCAGTTTTGTTCATTATACATTGAATAAACATGTTCTAATAAAATTTTAATCAATTTGTGAGTCATATTGATTTTTGAATAATACTCTTGAAAGCTAAATATGCCATTTTCTGTACAAAAATACAGACATTCCATGATGTTATTATTTCAAGTAGAACTTTGGAGGTAAATGATGTTATACACATTTCGGCTTAATTCGGTGTGTTTTTGACTTGTACGGGGAAGATCATATGATAATTTTTATCGAAAATCCCAAAAAATTTACATCGAATTGCGTACTTTTACAAATTCAAGTTTCACAGTCAACAATGTAACAAGTGCACAAAATCCGAAAAAATTGGGGTAAAATTCTGTAAATACTGTTTCAAATGTCTCAAATATCCAACACAATGGAATCAAATCAGTCATCCATGCAAAATACACAAAATTAATTTGTTAAAATTTGGCAAATTTAAACCCCCCCCCCTTTTTTTCCAGAAATTTCAATATTGAAAATTCTAGGCACTTTGAATCAAAATTTGGGGCCAATTTGATATGATTTTAGGTTAAATGGACTGCATAAACAAGAAAATGAGGTCAAACTGCATTTTTGAGAAATTTAGTATTTCGCCTATAGGTCAAAGCATAGTAATTGCATTTCCCATAGGGTCCCATGTTAAATTACCGAACTTCCAGCAAGATTTACACAACATCCTACATTTCAGCTATATATAATCCACATATCAAAATGTTTGTCAGACCCTCCTCTATCAGAATTTTAACAGTTTACTATAGGTTATCCACCTTAATTTCGAGAAAATCATGCTGGAAGGGGGATACCCCCCAAAATTGGCTAAAATTCAAATGTAAACAACCACCCCTTTTTAGGTCATTAAATCTTTACATTAGCGAAATGAGATAAAAATTCATGATTTTACAGCAGAATCAATCTTTATTTATACATAAATCAAATAATTTCATCCAATCACAGCTCCTGATACATTGAAATAGTAGTCCCTCTCCCCCTACACCACATCAGCCAATCACGGCTCTCGTTAATTACCTTTCTTTGACCAACTTGCCAAAGTCGCACATGGTGGAGAATCTAAACTCAGGTGAATATGAATTCTATCTCTGAAACCCCACATGGGGAAAATAAACAATTTTCTGGTGTCAGACAGAAGTTGCCCTTCGATGTCGATGGAGGTTGCGATGATCGAGATAAAGAGAAACATACGTACAGTCCGGGAAATCCTTTTATTACCATAGACTACACACCGAAGTGTAAAGACACTGACCTAAATCCGTTCGGATCCCCACAGAACTTTGGAAATGTAAGAATTGTCCCCACCCCAATTGTTCCAATAACCCTACCGAAGTTCACCGGGACAAATGAAGACCCTGAAAAATTTCCATCTGATTTTGAAGCAATGATGCTCATTCAAGGATTAGATGGGACACATTTTGCTGATAGTTGGAAGATGATAGCCTCCTTTTCTCTCCATCTAAAGGGGTCGGCTTTTGTGTGGTATAAAATCTTGTCTCCTGACCCGTTTCATATTTCGTGGATTTCATTAAAAGCGAAATTCCAAGAGCACTATGTGTCAATGAATCCGTCCACAAATATGTCGCTGTATGCAGAGTCGGCTGCTTTCAATAATCTTCAGCTGGGTGCACAGACACTCTATGATTTTCATTGTGACATAGTACAAAAAGGTCACAGGTTACAAAAGACCCCACTTGACATTATGTGTAAATTTATAGATGGACTGCCGAGTTCTTTACAATACTTTGTGCGGGCAGGGCGACCCAACACAGTGGAGGAGGCCCTACAAAGTGCAAAAATGGGTGAGGCGTTCGGATATCGAACACCAAGTGCAGATTCAATCAGCATGGATACCACTAAATCTATCAATGTGAATTCTGTTAAGCGAGACACTACTATTGACAATTTGCAGCAACAAATTCAACTCCTCACTGCTAAGATTGACAGTCTCGCTTCTACACGCTTGCAGTACAGTCCTCAGGATCAGCCTCGTGTGGATAACCGACCTCCATCCCAGACCTTAGAATGTTATAAGTGTAGAGGTCAAGGTCATCGTAAAGCAGAATGTTGCTAGGCAGGACGGGATGCACCAAAACCGGGTACCAGTTGTCAGATATGTCGTCAAAATGGACATCCAGCATCTGATTGCACACAGTTTCTGACACCAAGCTCAGAAAATCCGGAAAACCAGAAGGGCTCGGTCGAAAGGCGCGGTCAGCCACGAGAGAGCCTTTAGATGGAACGCGTCCAAGACATCGCAGTCGGTCTCCAGAACGTTTAAGTGACAGTCTACACTCTTTCGAAGATCGAACAGAATGTGAATCCGTTACCAGTGATGGTGCTTGTTCTGAAGATGGTGATTGTGAATTTATGTATTTAAATGTTTCTATTCATCATATGAAAATATCTGCACTTGTAGATAGTGGTAGTTCTATTAATGTCATGTCAAGCAAACTTTTCAATTCATTGCCTAATGATTGCCATACTTCTTTGATTCAAAGTACTGAAGGTACTAAGGTTGTTGTTGCAAATAATGACATTGTTGAAATTTTGGGTACATGTTTTGTAAAAGCGAAATTGCCATCAGGTAAAATGAAACTCAGAGTATATGTCATGGAAAACACTTCACATCCTCTTATTTTGGGTATGCAATATTTGAAGTGTAAGAAAGTTCAGGTAAATTTTGCTGATAATTCTATTTCATTTAATCATTCTGTGAGAAATACACATGCATTTGATATATTTCCCAATACAGAGAGTGTGTACTTTGTGAAAGTTCCATTGTCTGTAAGGATAGGTACTCAAGGTATTTGTAACGGTAGTACAGCACTTGCTAAAACAGGGTTGTTGTTAGCTAGAGCTCTGGTAACAGTATCAGTTGTGAATACCATACCTGTCAAAATTCTTAATGTTACAGACAAGATGATATCTGTACCTAGAGGGTTTAAATTAGCAGAGCTCACACCTGTTAATGATTCATTGACTGTTCATTATATGAAATCTGCTTGTACATCTTCTCATGATTTTAGAGTACATCAATATAACAATGTAAAGGCTGGGATACGTACATGTAATAATTTGAAAAATAGTGACTATGATATTTGTTGTCATGAACATGATATTAAGGGTACACATCCACAGGAATCAAATGACAATTGTGAAGCCAGTTCTGATGTGAGTCAATTGTGTGATGATAAATGCATGAATAAGGTTCATTTTAAGAACTTCTGTGACAATTTTAGCTTTGATGAATCATGTTTAACTGAAGGGCACAAATCTGATTTGTTGCAAACTTTGTATAGATTCAAAGATATTTTTGTTACTAAAGATAACCCTAAATTAGGCTTTACTACCCTAGTGCAGCACCATATTCACCTTAAGCCGAATGCAGTTTCGAAGCACCAGAGACCGTACAGGCTTCCTCCCGACAAAAAGGAAGTTTTGCGCCACCACTTGGAGGAACTTTTAGAGCAAGGGGTTATTGCACCTGTGAGTCCACACGAAAATCTTCCGATAACTAGTCCCATAGTGCTTATCTCAAAACGTGGAAAACCGAAGGCACCCGATGGTAATCGTGAAGCTAGCCTTTCATGATACCGCTTTTGCTGCGATTTTAGATACCTTAACTTGCAAACACAGGAATTTAGGTATGCTATTCCAGACTTGCAAGAGCTAACGGAATCATTTGCAAACAAATCGCCAAATTTCATATCTTCCATAGACTTAAGTTCTGGGTTTTTTTCCAAATGGGCATCGCGGAGCAGTCGTCAAAATACACTGCCTTCAATACTTGTTTTGGCACGTACAAGTTCAGACGGCCTCCAATGGGACTAAGCACAGCTCCGAACTCATTTCAGTTACTAATGGACCGAGTACTTAGTGGCCTTACATTTAAGTCAGCACTCTGCTATTTGGATGACGTCATAATTGTGTCCGATACATTTGACTCTCATATGAAAGACTTAACGGAGTTAAGTAAGTGTAAATTTGCGCAAAAGGAATGCCTGTTCTTAGGTCACGTTATATCCAAAGATGGTTTGAGCCCACCACCTGACAGAGTTAAGGCCATTGAGGATTTTCCCATTCCAAATTCCAAGAAGGAATTGCGACGTTTCTTAGGTTTAGTAGGGTGGTTCCGAAAGTACATTTCTGCCTTTGCAGACATAGCAGACCCTCTTAACTTGCTCTTGAAAAATAGTGTGCGTTTTCAGTGGAGAAAAGAACACCAAATGGCATTCGAACACCTTAAGTCTCAGTTGACACGTGCGCCGATACTAGCCTATCCGCGATTTGATTTGCCGTTCCGTATCGCTGTCGACACCTCTAGCAGGGGCATAGGCTTCATGTTATATCAGCTGCACCGTACAGCACATGAAAAGGATGAAGTGCGAGTGATTCGATTTGGGTCCAAGGGTTTATCAAAATACCAACGTTCTTATGGACCAACAAAGTTAGAACTGTTAGGTATGACATACGCGGTTCTAGAGTGCGCATTATATGTACGTGGAACTCGTTTTGTTTTAGAATGTGACCACCAGGCGCTTAAACCGCTCTATCAGAAACAATTAAAAGGCGCTATTTATGAACGATGGCTTGCTATACTGCAGGAATTTACGTTCGACAAGTACAAGCCTGCAAAGGAAATGTGTGTACCTGACGCTTTGTCGCGAAATATACCACATAATCATGGTGATGATTTCGATAGCCCGGATGCTGAGGATGAGTTCTTCCCGTGTGTCAACGAGCGTGCAGGACGGATATTACTTCCGGATGGCCAGTCTCTTCCTTCATGTTTTCAGTCACCGGTAGAGGAAGTTAATGGAATTGTTCTTAATACACCTCAGCTTGACGGTGACCTTGGATACGATGCTGACACTGACGAACACCTAGATGCACCGTTGAAGGAAGGACGCTGTAAGATTGTCGGACGTACTCATGCATCTAAGATGCGCTCTCCCGCTACATATGTGAAACATCCGAACGCGCATGCCATTTCATTTTGTGACATTGAAAATAACACTAACAAAACATCTTGCTATTCAGTTAGAAATAATGAGACTGACACTGTAGTGTGTGATAATCTTGTTCAAACAAGCATTACTAACACTCGTAGTGGTCGCTTGGACAACAGCTCTACTGACACAACTGTTAGTGCGCACACTGTGTATTGGCCCGATACTGATGTCACATTATAGGCTGCTAGTGCATATTCTATTGACAGCGAAATCAACCGAAACGTGTCAACTACTGGTGATAGTGAAACCATCCGAAACTTGTCATGTGCTAGTGATAGAGACACTACTGTTCATATAGGTGACACTAACGCGAATCCAGTATCTCACACTGAGGATACCGTTCATTCCGAATCTATTGTGGAAATCCGTATTATTGACAGTAGCAGTCGTTCAAGTGACTGAGACGAAAGAGCTGTTTCCGATCTTACGCGTGAGCTTCTTGCTAAGAGTGATAAAAACTTGAAAGACATAGTTGCGTTACAGCGCATGGATACATACATCAGACCTATCTTAGACTATCTTGTGGATGATCGTTTACCTCGGTCGCAGAAGCTGTCACGGCGAATACTTCTGCAAGCATCGGACTACATAGTATCAAACAATATTTTGCTCCATCGTAAACTAGCCAAGTCGAAGCGCGTGCAGGGACACACTCAGTATCAAGTGGTATTGTGTATGAAGTTATTTAGCCAAATGACTTTCAAATTAGATATTTGGGATGAACTTGCCCTAGAAATTTTAGGTAATGTTTCAAATTGTATCTTGTTCATGGTTCAAGATTTTGTGTTTTGCTTTTTGTTTCAAAATGTATGAAAAGTTGAGACATTGAATTATAGTTATTTCCTTTTTATACTGGAATCAGCAGACTTTAGTGACTGTCGGTAGGTTTTTGCATATACTAATACATACATGCACCATGCATTGTTGGAAATTGTATACGGAATATTGTGATGGTTCATTCAAAATTGTCTTTACAGTGCCAATTTTGTTAAGGGGGAGGATGTTCTGTATAACATTAACAACCATCACAGTATTCCGGAACAGTTGAACCGTTACCACTTTGATATGTTCATGTTTAGCATATTTTCCGGAATAAAGATCTAATGGTCAAAGCATAGTAATTCCATTTCCCATAGGGTCCCATGTTAAATTACCGAACTTCCAGCAAGATTTACACAACATCCTACATTTTAGCTATATATAATCCACATATCAAAATGTTTGTCAGACCCTCCTCTATCAGAATTTTAACAGTTTACCATAGGTTGTCCACCTTAATTTCGAGAAAATCATGCTGGAAGGGGGATACCCCCCAAAATTGGCTAAAATTCAATGTAAACAACCACCCCTTTTTAGGTCATTAAATCTTTACATTAGCGAAATGAGATAAAAATTCATGATTTTACAGCAGAATCAATCTTTATTTATACATAAATCAAATAATTTCATCCAATCACAGCTCCTGATACATTGAAATAGTAGTCCCTCTCTCCCTACACCACATCAGCCAATCACGGCTCTCGTTAATTACCTTTCTTTGACCTATAGAGGCATTTAACTACTTTATCAAACTAGGAAAGCCGCTATCAAACAAAAGTGTGTTGATTTCTGAATAAAATGACACAAATTTCATGAAAATCCATGCAGTATATCATAAGAAATGTCACTTTAAAGATGCCTACCCCCATCTGGAGTGTATTGAAAATGGGCACAAATTTGGATTAGGGGTCATGTCTAAGGGGCCTGTAAATTGATAACACTTTATGACTTTTACCTGGTTTAGCCTTTCAGTTTTGTTCATTATACATTGAATAAACATGTTCTAATAAAATTTTAATCAATTTGTGAGTCATATTGATTTTTTAATAATACTCTTGAAAGCTAAATATGCCATTTTCTGTACAAAAATACAGACATTCCATGATGTTATTATTTCAAGTAGAACTGTGGAGGTAAATGATGTTATACACATTTCGGCTTAATTCGGTGTGTTTTTGACTTGTACGGGGAAGATCATATGATAATTTTTATCGAAAATCCCAAAAAATTTACATCGAATTGCGTACTTTTACAAATTCAAGTTTCACAGTCCACAATGTAACAAGTGCACAAAATCCGAAAAAATTGGGGTAAAATTCTGTAAATACTGTTTCAAATGTCTCAAATATCCAACACAATGGAATCAAATCAGTCATCCATGCAAAATACACAAAATTAATTTGTTAAAATTTGGCAAATTTAAACCACCCCCCCTTTTTTTTCCAGAAATTTCAATATTGAAAATTCTAGGCACTTTGAATCAAAATTTGGGGCCAATTTGATATGATTTTAGGTTAAATGGACTGCATGAACAAGAAAATGAGGTCAAACTGCATTTTTGAGAAATTTAGTATTTGGCCTATAGGTCAAAGCATAGTAATTCCATTTCCCATAGGGTCCCATGTTAAATTACCGAACTTCCAGCAAGATTTACACAACATCCTACATTTTAGCTATATATAATCCACATATCAAAATGTTTGTCAGACCCTCCTCTATCAGAATTTTAACAGTTTACCATAGGTTATCCACCTTAATTTCGAGAAAATCATGCTGGAAGGGGGATACCCCCCAAAATTGGCTAAAATTCAAATGTAAACAACCACCCCTTTTTAGGTCATTAAATCTTTACATTAGCGAAATGAGATAAAAATTCATGATTTTACAGCAGAATCAATCTTTATTTATACATAAATCAAATAATTTCATCCAATCACAGCTCCTGATACATTGAAATAGTAGTCCCTCTCTCCCTACACCACATCAGCCAATCACGGCTCTCGTTAATTACCTTTCTTTGACCTAATGTCAATTCGCTAATGTAAAAATCTAATGCCCTAAAAAGGGGTGGTTGTTTACATTTGAATTTTGGCCAATTTTTGGTGGTATCCCCTTTCCAGCATGATTTTCTCGAAATTAAGGTGGATAACCTATGGTAAACTGTTAAAATTCTGATAGAGGAGGGTCTGACAAACATTTTGATATGTGGATTATATATAGCTAAAATGTAGGATGTTGTGTAAATCTTGCTGGAAGTTCGGTAATTTAACATGGGACCCTATGGGAAATGGAATTACTATGCTTTGACCATAACAACCACCCCTTTTTAGGGCATTAAATTTTTACATTAGCGAAATGAGATAAAAATTCATGATTTTACAGCAGAATCAATCTTTATTTATACATAGATCAACTAATTTCATCCAATCACAGCTCCTAATACCTTGAAATAGTAGTCCCTCTCTCCCTACACCACATCAGCCAATCACGGCTCTCGTTAATTACCTTTCTTTGACCAACTTGCCAAAGTCGCACACATGCGTTCCTCAGTGGCGTATATAGGGTGGGGTGTCAGGTTGTCTGGAAATAACCCCATCCCCATCGAATTAATCCAAAACTACATTTTCCCATGTAATTTTCCGAAAATCATGCCTCGTCTACACCCCCCCCCCTTCCCCACCAGACTGAACGTGACCAACCCTTAGAAAATATTTTGATCCGCCCATGCTATGCATGCCACAAACAAAGGGTAGACCAGAACGAGGCTGCTGGTGAAGGTCTGAGGGAACCTCCCATATATTTCAGATAAATTAAGACTCTTATACTCCGTTCCTCTACGATACTTTCCATGTACAAGATCTAACAAGTGTCGATTCAAGGTGATCTCAAGATGACCTTTTATTACAGCCAATTTCGGTATTATTTTGCGTACAAACGATACCGATTACCGTTGCAAGATTCTGTACCCAGTTTTGCTCGCCCCCTTTTTTTTTAATATAAAACATCGTATATAAAAAGAAGAAAAAAAGATGTGCACGCAAGCATGTAAGATGGGTGCGAGACGTGCTTCTTCAAAGAATCGTTCCAGTTGATTAACTAAATTAAATGTAATTTATTGACTTGTGCTATACATGATGATTCTATATTGATAGTATCAATCACTACACTCCCACTCGTATGTGAGAAGAGCACATCAATTTCACTTCTGACAATTATGTGGTAATATATTTTCATGAACTTATCAAAACTGACGTACTATTTGTAACGATGGATGATTTAAAAGGAAAAGGGGGCGGAACTATTTTTTCCTCTTTCCGACAAGGACCTGGTAATGCTTCTAAAATATCTGAATAAAGAAGGATATGAATGTACTATTCATTGAAAAGGCGGATTTAGTATGTTTGGGAAGGGTGGCGGTGATATTTCTCTCCTTCCGTTCAGACCGAAAATAAAATAAAAAAGAAATAATGATACAAAACACAATAAAAGGAAGTGCAATTACGAGATCTTTAGTACAATTACGAGATCTTTAGTACAATTACGAGATCTTTAGTACAATTACGAGATCTTTAGTACGAATACGAGATTTTCCTACCCGAGTCTGGAAAATCCCACCGGAATCCATGGGTCTAGAGAAGCAGATGTAGTATCTCCCATATTCCTACGCGATTATTATTATTAAACTTTATTTATTTTACAACGATTAAGAAACAAGTAAACAACTTATATAAATCTTGCTCGTTGGCACAGATCTTGGCGTAAGGGTGTCGTTTTTGTGGGAGGAAACCGGAGTACCCGG